>JAUMHE010036651.1:0-24806 GCA_032359235.1 Enteromius mattozi
GGCAACTATATTATGAATATTTACTTGATCTGGCAGAGAAGAATACTTTTGGTGATATTTAATATAAATCCTGATACATAAGTGAACCTATTTCATTATATTTAATTTTTACAAGCACCAATATTAAACTAAAAAATAATGTATGTACATATAGTGTAAAGAATACATGAAAATGCCAAATGGAAAGTTATTCATGACACAAATGAATCACTGAATCATTGTTGTTGAATCAGTTCACTAAAAAACAAAAAAGCCCAAAATGATAATAATAATAATAAAATATTTATTTATTTTTTTCCTTTTTGCAACTGAAGATTAAATGCAAAATTCAATAATTAATTTGTTCATTCACACATTTATTTGTTCATTGATTCATTCATTTGTTCGTTCATTCATTTGTTCATTCACTTATTTGTTTGTTCATTCATTCATATTGAAATTGTTTCTTAAATTGATATATATATATATATATATATATATATATTACAACTATATTGTAAATATTCACTATGAGGTTTGTGCTGTAAAGTTTATATCGCAACAAACAACTTGATTTTTGATACTTTTGGTGTTATATTTAAGACATATCTTGATACATAAGTGAACTTAACTTTTTATATTTGATCATTTTCAATTGTATGCATTAATATAACAATACATAATAATAAACAAGCACATATTTTAAAGAATACTTGAAAATAGCACATAGAAACATGTGCATGACTCAGTGAATCAGTGTTTTGAATCCGTTCCTTCCTTGATTGTATATCCCCAGCATATCAAATCAGAAGTATACTGTAAATATTCAGAATATGGTCGAGGTCAGAGACACGCAGGCCCTTTCTATTTCAACTATACAGCTACACATAAACAGAAGAGGAGATCATAACTCTTATTTATGTCGTTCAATTTGCCCGCACAACTCAACAATTCATTTTCGTGATCAATTACAAAGGCTTCAGGCTTCAGGAATCCATTTTCCATGACACACAGCAGATCTCCACACGCATCCTTTCTGCTCGACTCCACCGGGAATATCTACACTCGTTTTTACACGTCCTTTCTTCTCTGTTTGTTTGTTTGGGGGGATGTGTGATTGCGTTGCAGGTGCGTCACCTGTTTAGTGGCTTTTTAAAGAGGCTTTAAGGCAAAAGAGAGAAAGGGAAAATCAAAGGAGCGTCGCGCACCAGGTAACACGCATTCGTTCAAACAAAATCCACTTTTTTGACAGCCCAGTTGTCAGGAGCGATTGTGGGGGAAATAAATAAAAGAAAAAAACGATGATGTTTTGAAGGATATTCGGCTTTATGGATATTCAAATAGCAGCCAATTTCAGCGCATGTATATTTTGATTTTTCCGCACCCTTTCTCCCATAATGCAGAAGGTTTTATTTTATTCTTCTTTTTTTTTTTTTTTCAATCATTACACCGCTTTGCAGGGGGAGAGACGGCGGCCTGAGCTCTTCTTTGCTCATGGACACGAAAATTCATTTCAATATATTTACCTCTATGAATATTTTTTTCTCTTTCAGTGGGAAATAATAAAGAGTAAAGTCGGCCTGCCCAATGGTGGAAGCTCCACAGACGCATTAGAAAGGGAAATTGCACTCAGCAGGATGAAAAATCATTGTGTTACCCCAGGTGAAAAATATTGTTGCTTTGCTTAAAAGTGCATGCAAGGCAAGCCGCATTATTAGAATGTTTAAATATTAATTCTTCCAGCGGGTAGTAAAGATGATCGAGACACTGTGTCAACTACTTTATTTTTCTTGCAGGGGCCACAGGAATGCTCTCTTTCTTTCTCTCTCTCAGGTTTTCTCTCTCAGCAAACAAACAAACAACGGTTTCATTAGAGCAGATTTGAGCTGCGCTTCAGACTTTAATAGCAAAAGCTTCTGGGATCCGCAGATTTCATCATTTTACGGCTGTTTGCGTGCAGATGAAAAGGAATAATTTAAAGACCCCAGTTTGTTCTTGCGAGGTAGATTTAAGTGATGCTAAGAGCCAGGATGTTTCAAATCATATCATCACCGCTTCATCTTCTGCACCTCGCTAAAAACCTGTGTGTGTGTGTGTTTAAGACTCCTCGAGCCACATCTGAAGAAACGCTAAAGCAAATTACAATTGATCCCACATGTCAGTCCACACAGGTAACAGTCAATAATCTGGGATGGCGAGCGCAGCGACAATCTGTGTCGAGTAATTAAAAAGAACTGTCTGTCTCTCTCTCCCAGGCGTTCAGATGTGCCTCTTGAGGGCTCTTCACCCCTCGTTGCTACAAAGGGAGCACAAATTGAGCAGGATTCTCCAGTTTGCTCACACAAAGCCAGCTTATTTCTGAGGATCTCTTCTGGCTTTCAGGTAAAGTTGCTCGCGTTCCCAAAGAGTGACTCCGCAGAGGATCTGCCACCTGAGACGGATCTGGCTCGACTCGCTCATGCGCACTGCGCAGACCAAGTGTAAAGGCACTTTAAAAGCTCATCAGGCGAGTGCTGCACTTGTAGGAAATACCTTATTCATGACGGAGCAGCCCGAGTCGAGGTAATGACTCAAATCAAGGTGGCCTCGCAAATGTTTAAATCTACAAGGACGACGAGAGCATGAATAATGCAGAATAATTTGCATCTAAATTTTTTAAGTGTTCTTTATTCAAAAACTAAAACGCGGCTCCGATTAAACTTTGATGGGTGCAAGCTGAGACGCAGGAGCCCGAAACCCTCTTATTTGCGGAAATTATTTAGAGGAGCGATAAAAGAGGATGAGCGGGACTTCCAATAAATAGTAATTAAGTGCGAGGTATTCGACGCGGCCCAATACAGACATGCACGGATAAAAACACAACCTGTGTGTGCGTGAACACTGCCGTGCATTTACATTCATGCATTTACTGGAAGCTTTTTCCACATGCATTCAGAGTTACAGGACAAGCTCCTGGAATGTGTTACTCTAAAAAATCTACAAACAAAACTTATTTCAGCTAGTTGGAAAGGAAAGATTCCTCATTTTAGTTTAGTGTAACTTGAAGCACTGAAACAAAATAAACAAAAACAAAAAAAACGGCGACTTAAAACCTATAGACATATTTTAAAACAACCAAAACTAATACAAATAACAAAAAACTTTTACTTAAAAAAAACTCTGCTTCACCTGTATAGTGTTTGTGTGCATGGAAAGGAAGCTGATGAATATTAAGATCATCTTACCTGCTGTTGATTTGAAGAGGACGGATCCACGGCCGGTCAGCAGCAGCCAGAGAGAGAGAGAGAGAGGGAAAGAGAGAGGGTATTGATTAATTTGGTGTCTTGTGTTATCTATATCTTTTGTAAAAGCTCACGGAGAGATCGCACAGTCAGATGACATTTAAGATGTGAAATAAACACTGATGGACAATGAAACTCTGAGCCAGAGAGAGGATGTCTAAAAACTAGATGCATCTGTGGGATTTTTTCATTTTTTATGATCCTGTAGTGCACAATCTCCTCAACAACACACGACTTGAGGAATCGTCTAAGCTCTGCAGGACGGCACACACACACACACACACAACTTTAACTCTAAGTGCTGGAGGTTTCAGCACATCACTATCAACACTAGTACTTCAGCACCATTTAAAATAATCTGGAAACAGCAATGAGCAAATAACAGAAATGCAAATAAAGGCATTTTACCTAAAGCAGTGTTTAGGTGAGTAGACAGAGAGACAGACAGCAGGAGGAGAGCGTCTCTCTGCGAGCTCTTTTGCTCGACTGACCCCTCGCCACTCCACCATAATTATCACTGCCTGATTCTCATTCAATTTGCATTTAACCCACATCTGAGGTCAACAGCATCTCCACCCTGAGTCACAATTACAATACAAACACACACACAAACACACACACTATAATCTCAACTGCCTTATTCTACACACTGCATATGATGTAATGATGTTTTTATTTTGCATTAGGTTTATTATGGTTAATTAAAATTAAAACTAAAACAGTTTAACTACTTGAAAAATAAAATAAAATAAAATTAACTTAGTATTTTTTGACTTAGTTTAACTTTAAGTATACTAAAAAAAAAAAAAAAAAAATAATAAAAAAAAAACAATACTACAACTTAAAACTACCTAGACATATAATAAATAAATAAATAAATAACATTGCCTCTTGACAATACTACTCTTTCTTTTAAATTCAGTTACTTATTTTATTTATTTATTTATTTTTTACTTAATCTGCCTAGAACAGAAGTATACTTTAAAATACAGCCCTGGGCACAGTAATACAGTGGTGCTGTAGTAACAGGCCTGTATCAGTGTGAAGTCAAGGTACACACACACACACACACACACACACGTATGGACTCACAGTGACGCAGAGAGGAGACACGCCAGTGTGTGAGAGATATGCAGTTATTGAAACGAATCAACAGACGGAGGGAGGGGAAGACACGCTTCATTCTGGTCCATGTGAAAAAAAAAAAGTGTTTCATTTGTACAACGTGTTACTGACGACTCACAAGAGTACAGTAGAACACAGACCAGCCTACACACACTAGACCAGCAGTGTCTAAACACACACACACTTTACCATCCGCCCCCAGAGGTGCATGTTATCGCTCAGAGGTTTCCCTTTGATGGTGTAAGTTATGCTTCATCTAAGCATCAAGGTTTTTAGGAGACAAAAACAGAGACAAATGAGTCAATAGTTGTCATACAGTAACATGTATTAAAATGAACATAGATACACTGTAAAAAATATATCTTTTTGAAGTAGTAAATCAAAGAAATATTAGCAAAGAGTACAACAAAATACTATTTTAGTCTTTCTACTTCAATTTTTAGTGTATAACTCAGTCTTTTACTTGCTGTTATAATATAATATAACATATTATATACATATGTTTTTCTTCTGTGGCAGCTTAGATCTTTTATAAGAAATACTATAAAGTTTGTAGTAATATCTCTGACTTGAATTATGCAAATCTACAAAAAAATAATATAAATAAATAAATAAAGCAGAACTCATTCACTGTTTATAAATACAACTGTGTACAACAATATAGTTCAGTCTTTCTAACTAAAAAAAACAAAACAAAGAAATGTTTAATTCAATGTGCTACGTGCCAATTTTTCAACATTATTTGTGAAATTTACTAGCACTTTCTGAAAAAATTCTGTCTCAAAGTAAATCCTACAAGAAATATTTTGCAGTGGAGCAGCTCAGATATTTGATGAGAAATATTTCTTGACTTGGATTGTGCAGATCTGAATACTATTTAAACTACTTTGAAACCCTTTCCAACTTACGAGTTTCAAAGTAAATCTACACCAATTGTTCTTAGTGCTAAAGTTGAAAGTTAAAATTGAGATCATGAAAATCTAATAAAAACTGTGGCCCTTTTGAATCTCTGCAGAAAAACTGAATTGCTTTTGCAGAACTAAATAAAACAAAGACTAATGCAGAACATGTTTTCTACAGTCTTTCTAATTTTTTAAATTTCATGTTTAATTCACTGTTACTTAATGTTTCTTTTTGTAATTGCATATTTATGAGTATATCAGTGTCGAGAAATGTTTAAGTCCAACAAATCTGAGCACAAACGGAGTCAGATCTGACATTACACAAGGCTTTCTGTCAAGAAAGCAACTCAACAACTGAGACATTAGAGCGATTTGGAGTGCGACACTTGTTTTCTACGGGCCTTGGACTTGTGTCAAACTTCGAAGCCTGTAAGAGTGTCGTCTCGCAGCATGTGATGTGTTCGTTTCTAGAGAATAATCCACGATAAGGTCTTTGTGCTTCTGAAAGAGCGGAAAGCAGCGACTGATGGCTATCTGAAAACAGACAGCAAACAATCCGACGCCAAATACCACCGCCACAAAAGCCACCAGATCTGATCTCCGCCGATACGATCCAGATCTGACTCTTTGTGCGTTTTGATGCACTTCAGGCCCGGAGTATCTGCTCTCGATATCATTAAGGTGTGCTGACCGCTGTGAAAGAGCCAGACGACAGAGCCAGACACGATGCTAACATATGTAATTAATTCAGCAGCCGAGTACATATACATGCATGCATGCGCGCAAACGGCCGAGCAGTCATGCGCTCTGCAGGCGAGGGACGGATAATCAGGCGTTCCTCGCACACATCTGCCAAGCATTGATAGCAGATGCCAGTCAGTGAACGAGCGAGAGAACGCAGAATTAAAAATGCAAGCATCACCAACTTCCGCTGGAAAATGAACTAGTATAATAGTGCTCGACAAATGCCAGCAAACCAGGCCGAGTAATTGCATGTCTCCTGCTTTCCCTTTCTTTACCACCTGCTCTTCTTCTTCTTCAGGGTTGAGGGTCCTGCTTTCTCGTGCCGTGTTTTAATTCGACAGCACAACAGGAACACCGCATTTCTGTCTGTTTGCATCAGTTTTCGCCTGCATAATTCATTAAATTAGAGCAGGAGCTTGGCTGAGTAATAAAAGTGAGTTGGGCCGTGCGACGGTGTAAATGAAATGTGAATATTTTACTGATGAAAATGCAGAAATGCTCTTACTCCACTTTCCTGCATTATAAATGGGCGGCTTGAAGAGCGAGGAATGCTTTATTGTCTTTTCTCGGCGCGCTAAAAGGCTCCGTCGTAGGGATCGTTCTGACAAACATCTTTTTCTGGCTGCGCTTCTGCAGACGGTCAAACTGGGCGGAACGAGCCGCTCGCGAATGCAATAAAACACCGGCGTCACACAGAACAGCCACCCAGGACCTGTGGTGTGAAACACACACAGAAAATAAGACAGGGCTCTTTTAAAACTCATCTGCCCTGAAGATGTAATAAAATTGACATATTGATTCCTTTGAATTTACGAATGCCTGTTTCATAAACTCCATTTCCAAAGCTTAGAGCTCCGTCATTTTCCCCCCAAATGGATCAATTATGTGCCCACGTAATCCAGTTACCTGTGAAATCCAGCAATACTCGCCCATACCCGCCTCTCTCTCTCTCTCTCTCTCTCGCTACACAGACACACACTTCAAGGCATGTGAGTGTGCGTGTGTGTGAGAGTGTGTGTTTTAGGCTGCTCGCTGTCTATCACACACTGAACAGGAGCTCATGCAGGATTAGGATGAATTATGCTCACCTACATCTACTACGTTTAAAAAATGCCCAGAAAATGAACTCAACACTAGTTGTTTTACAGAGCCGCGTCCTCTGTGTGCTTCTACTCTTTGTTTGGGCTCTGTAGTGCATGTTTTCTGACAGACAGACCCACACAGAATCCGGGTCTGCAGAGAGTAAGACGTAAATTAAAATTATGAGAATGCACACAAGTTCTACATACACTGTTGCACTAAATATTTGGGATATTTCTGATTAAAATTGCATAAATAAATAAAAAGGTCAAAAAACCTGAAAAAGCCTCATTCAGAAGTTTGTAAAAGATTGTTGAAGTTTCTTCTACTCACCAAGGCTGCATCCAAAATGCAGTAAAATTGTGAAATATTAGTACAATTTATTATTACAATATCTGTTAGACTGTAATTTGCACTGATACATTTTATTTTTCAGGATTCACACATTAATAAAATAGTTTAAAAGAATAGCATTTATTTGAAATATAATTATTTTAGAACATTATAAATGTCTTTACTATCACTCTCGATCAGTTTAATGCATCCTTGATGAATAAAAAAAAAAAAACCTCTTAAACAGTAGTGGATGCCAATTTGTCGCCAATAACTTTAATATTATATTTGCAAAATTAAATCATAGAAAGAGCCAAGCAAATCTGATGTTCTATGGAATTAAAGAAATGATGCGCATTTTAGGAAAATACAATCAAAACGTTTTAATTGGCAGCCATAATAATAACAAAAACTATTAAAGAGTACCTTGTAAAAAAAAAAAAAATAATAATCATAAATAGTCAAAGTATTAAGAATTGCTGCTTTAGAATCTGTGCATTCTAAAAAAAATACAATAAAAATAGGCCTTTTTTTAAAAAAAATGCAGTGTTAGATTTAAGCAGAACACAGATGTACATCATGTGCATATAAAACACTTTACTATTGCCTTGACAATCTGTGTCTTATTTTCTATGCATGGGAATCCACACATTGAGTTAAACAGTTTTCTCACGATTGATCGTGTAAATATATTCACCTCAGCTTGTCACACAAAGCCTTGGCACTATAAAGACGAGTCAATTATTTCACGTGGAGAAATGTTCATAATTATATCAATTAATGAGAAGTGATTCTCGGAAGAAACCAATTCATGGTCAGGATCTGGATAACTAGCTACCTCTGCAATAACCCCCCTCCCCCCTGCATTCCTGCAATCTGAGTGATAGACCATATCTACAAATATCTAAATAATCACAAAAATAAAACTATTCACCTTCACATGGAAAACACAGGGCTCCTGCTGTATGCTTTACCAACTCAACACTAAAGAGAGAGACATTCACAGCAACATCCAGCTCAGTTACACAAAATTCATGCAGAACGTGTGTGTGTGACAGCTTCAGTATGTTGGGCTCGTAAAGGGTCACTACGCTCTGGAATACCTGTCAGATCACACACGACCCAAGCAGTCGAGTGATTCCGAGAGGAATAGGTGGAAATCATAATAAAGGGAAATTCTGGGAAGTGTGTGTGTATGTGTGTCTGCTGTGTTTGGGGTCTTTGTAGATAAGGAGCCGTGTGTGGGCTACATTTGACATGCTGAACAGAAGCAGCACCTTGAATCTCAGAACACAGCAAACACACGGCACTACAAACACACCCTGACACCCGCACACCCGCGGAAAAGCTGCAACAATTTGTCACACTGCTGCAAATGTTGGGCGCTTCTGTGGCTGAGAAACACAGCCTAAACTGAGTGCAAGTGTGTTTAGCAAACTCTCTGGGCGAGAAATGAAAGAATGGAAATGCTAAAGTGTGTAACTGTTGTTTTCTTTCTTCTCAGATACTTTGCATTTTGTATTATCAATGGAAATACACATTCTACTCACAAAATAAGTATAGGTATGAGTCTTTATCCATTCATAAACAAACAAGGATTATCTAAACTGATTTACAGCGACTCAGTCACTTAAGAAATAAGGAAAGGAAAGGACATGAGGCCGGGTATGGTTTTCCATACTAAGAATTTGTGCTTTGCGTTTAACCCATCCAAGTGCTCACACACAGCAGTGAGAAGTGAACAACCACACACACACTCCCGGAGTAGTGGGCAGCCGAGGAGCAGTTGGGGGGAACGGTGCCTTGCACCTCAGTCGTGGTATTGAAGGTGGAGAAAGCACTGGATATTCACTCCCCCCACCCACAATCCCTGCCGGACCTGGGACTCAAACCCGCGACCTTTGGGTTACAAGTCCAACTCCCTATCCATTAGGCCACGACTGCATAAATAAATAAAGATTATGAAGCGTATTTTACAAGAAAATACTATTTCAGTGTACAATAAAAAAAAAAATCACATTTAATTGTATAATTAATTTTGAAATTAACAAATTTTAAGTGAAAATTATTTCTACAACAATTTTATTTCCAAAAAAATATTTTTAGAAGTTGTAAATGAAACCAACATTATTTGAGTAAGTTCTAAAGGAAAATACTATTTCAGTCTTTTTAGTTTAAAATTTCACAAATTAATTCAGTTTGACCTGCCATTTTTTGTAATATTTTGGAAAATTCACTATCAATTTCTAAAAGAATATTATTTCTATATAAATTGTTAAGTATAATGTGAAACATACAAATATAACTTATTAATAAATTATCTGAAAAAAAAAATACTACTGTAGTCTTTTTACTTTAAAATTTCATATGTAATTCAATGCATTACTTGCCGCTTCTTCGTAATTATCTGTGAAATTTTCAAGCGAGTGAAAATTGTTTTCAAAGTAAATCCTACATCACTTTTTTTCAGTTTACAAAAGCAACTCTATTTATTGTACAGAAAGGCATGAAAACATCAGTTGATTTGCATTTGATATTTGCTGCCTAATATTCCAAGATTTCAAGTGTCCGAACACTTTCTGCTCCACAAGATCAGACTCAGTAGCTCAAGTAACCAACTGGATGAATCTCTGGGAGCAGCGATATAAATCTCTCTGTAATCAGCATTTCCATCTGACGAGCGCTTGAGTAATTAGAGCGGTGAGAGTTCAGATGAAAGTCTATCAGTGTGTGTCCTTCTGTTCCCAGAATCCACCGCTGCCGGATCTCCACGTCTTAGAAAGAGCGGTTGGCATTATTATTGTCTCCGAGCTGTAGACAGCAGATAAACATTCTCTTGATTGGCTGTTAAATCCACGTTTGAAAGCGCGTGTCAGAAGAGACGAGCTCTGGGTTTGAAGCCATCAGCCGCGGTAACTGTGCAGCTCTCTGCCTTAAAACACTTCAAATATTTAGCAAACACATTCACAGTGCATGCTGGGAAAGGCGCGGATGAGTCTCGGCTGAGCCGCCGTTATAAATCACCTCATCAGAGAATGAAATTAACACCGATTCTTGCAGGCAATTTCTCAATTTCCAATGCTAATTACGCTTTTTCTCTTTACTTTTAAATTCCGTACCACCTGTTTCGGGAAAGACATCTTAGGCGGCAGAGATGGATTTAATCACAATTTTAATTAACTGCCGTGTACATGAGGAAAAGCGGCAATTATAATGCAGATGAATGATGATTTTTCCACATTAAATTGTTTTGTTTCTTGGTTATGTTGATTGCATAAATACCGTCAGAGAACAGTTTTTTTTATGTACTGTAATTTAGTAATTGTTTTGCATGGGAAAAAAAAGTCTTAGACTGACTGACTGACTTTATCTGTTTGCAAATTGTTTAATTCGGTTAACTCTGTGCGTGCCGGAGAGGATCTGCCTGTGAAAACATCATTGGCTTTGCAGGAGATTCCGGCTGTGTTCTTCAGAATTTAATTGGTCTCTCTGCTGGAGAGGGCGGCTTTTATTAATGTCACTGTGATAAACACAGACACACACTCTGCACTTGAGCTTTAGACACCGAAGTCCAGTTCTGCTCAGTTCTGCTCAAGCATTAGTAATGTGACATATAAAGTGGTTAGTGTTCAGGCGAGCTGCACCTGAGAGGCAGGTCGAGAAACACACTCCTCTCAGTATGTGTGCATGTGAGAGATGAATAAAAGTGTAATAAAGCCGCACACAAAGGCGTCTCTCTCTCCTCCTTTTTTCCTCTTGGGGGATTTGAGGCATTTTCACGATTAACTTGCTGAGTATTTGGGCTTTGTAGTGTGGCAGAGACAGAACTGGAGCAGATATTCACTAAAACTTTCAACACTTCAGGACTTAAATGTGCTCTCTAAAGCTGCACTGAAGAATATTCCAGAAAATAATTGCGCAATATTTCCATGTCTAACACAAACCTTTTCATCTTTCATTTGGCCAAAGCGACCTAACAGAAGCTCACTGCTGTAATGCTTTTCACAAAGGTAAGCTCTATTACAATTCCATGCTCTGTATGTGTGTGTGTGAAGCTGATGCAGCTTTTGATCTGAAATATTATTGTGACTGTTGAGAAATATGTTTTGTCAAGACTGATGAAATACATAAGAGTAAATATTCACACACACACACACACACACTAAGGACTACTGCTACACATTAGAGCCAATATATAAATACGATAAAAGGTACTGTCTTTTGATTTGATTAAAATAAAAAATATGTATATATAAATAAAAATGAAAAGATCTGCCACTAAACATTTCCCACTGTTTAATCTACTTAAGGACTACAGAATTGTATTATATTTAAATAAAGATGATTATACTGTATCTATAAAAAGAAAGAAAGAATCCAGTCTTCAGTGTCACATATTCCTTCAGAAATCATTCTAATAAACTGATTTACTGCTCAAGAAACATTTCTGATTATTATCAATGTTAAGAACAGTTGTGCTGCACAATATTTCTTGCGGAAACAGTGAAACGTTTATTTTTTTCAAGATTCAAAGATGAACAGAAAGTTCATAAGAACAGCATGTTTTTGAAAAACTTCATAAATGTCACTTTTGATTAATTGAATGTGTCCTTGATAAATGCAATTCTTTCAAACAATATTAGAGCAATCCTCATAGGGTCATAGACAGATGAATTTTTGGCTCCCAACTATAAACTGAAATAGCCCTCAAACTGTCAAACACACATAACAAATGCATCAAACCACAAACAAACACTCTCTCACGACCCTGTGTGAAATGAAAGTAAGCCTCTACAGAGAGACACCGGACAAAGTGTGCGTGTTCTTGTATTTACACCCAGAATGCAGCGACCTGATGTGCGTGCATCTGTCACACCTCTGAACACACACTTTGACCCCAAACACCCACGATACACACACACACACACACACACTATCAGTGCTGTCTCTCTCTCTCTGGCTGTCTGTCTCTCTGCTGTCAGCTTCTCGTAGCTTGACTGAGTTGATTTGATGCAAATACCTCGAGGGAAGAGTCCTGCGACTGATGAACACTTACGTCAAGTCGATTTTGCACCGTTGGGAAAAGGTAACCTCTGCGTTGGACAGGGAACTCACACACACAAGGTTAAAACGACTGTGTGTGTGTGTGCTAATTGCAGATGAGACTGTCTGCTATTGTAATAGAACTGCCCACTCCTCTCAGAAAAGGCAGAAATGAATATTTCATTACTTTAATTACTGAGAGAAACGCTTCCACCGGCCGTCCCTTCACTAATTATGAGCACTGATAACGTTTGTGAAGTGTGACTGCTCCAAACAGACCCAAAGAGACTCAGAAACACCAATAACTCACACAAACCATCAAATCCCAATGTCAGATTGTTTCATTCACATAGGAAAGAAAAAGCACAAATAAGGCTCAATTGTTTCTAGAGATCCTCCTGTCAGAGAGAGAGAAGCTTCACACCGTTCTCACTTTTTCCAAAATGACAAAGTCTGCAAAAGCTTAATATGAACATCCCTCATCAAATACCAAACAAACTGCTATGTTTGTTCATTATATAGCTCTATACTCTTTTGGCTTGTGGATGATCTCCTGAGAAACTAAAGTTGAATCTAAAGCCACAAAATAAATGTTCCTCTGGGATTCGAGTAAAACACACAGCCGCTTATGCAAGTTAATTATACCAGGTGTGAGTTGTAAAGCATTAACAGTGCCAGTTAACTTCTATGATGCACCGAGCGAATGAAAGCGTGCACACACACACACACGGGCAGGTAAAGGCTCTGAAGCACAGCCGCGGGGCTCGTCCTGTGGAAAGGCTGAGGACACGCTGTCTGTATGATTAGCCCAGCGCTACCTGAGGAGGTGTTTGTTTGACATTTGTGTGTGACAGCGGCGAGACGTGGCTTTGACGGGCGCTGCAGCACAAGGCTTTATCCGCAGTCAGAGTCCATTAACCACAACACACACGCCAGCCCTCTGGATGAGGAAAACGAGTGTGTGTGCGCGTCTCCTTGGTACACTTTTACCTAAGGTTAAAGCAACAAGCCAACACGGCAATTTCAACAATTTCCTGGGCCGTGCTGATGGTGAGATGATTAAAACACTAAATACAGAACCAACGTCAAAATCTCACACATCAAACATCTCAAATAAGCGGACTTCTCCTTTTCTGAAGGCTCATAAACAGATGAAGGCTGATATCATGGTTTAATAATCTTCATCTCTGCTATGAAAATAAATGAACTGAAATATAGAGTGTGTGTGCGTATGTGTGTGTTAGGTCCTGATGTCATGATCTGATATCTACACATCTCTTATTGATTGCCTGACCTTGCCAGAAGAAAACCGACAATCATCAAAGAGAGAACAGCCTCTGTATGTGTGTGTGTGTGTGTGATGTCTTTATACAGCCATTCTTGAAAGAGAGAATTTATATAAGGAATATATATTATATTTGAGGATATAAACTTGTAACTCTATCTATCTATCTGTCATTGTAACTGCCCAATCCTGTTGGGTATCCAATCCAATTAGGGATGAGATGTAAAATTATTATAGTGATGCAATATGCTAAAACCTCTGAGGACAATTTGTGGGGCTAATTTTTAAATATAACAAATATCAGTCTTTTGAAGTCATCTTTAGGGAAAAAATGATGCAAATGTTTTACATTTCTTTATGTCGTTCTTTCTTCTCCAGAACGTGGCCATCAAACTCATCCTGCTAATTTATACAGCACAAACCTGCACAACACGGCAGCATGTCCAAATGACGACACGCGTGTTTTCACACCTGAGCAGCACAAGAGTGGCAGTCACACCAGCCCTTCCTGCAAATGAACATGTTGACACCTGAGATTTTTTTTTTTTTTATTTCCTATGCAAAATCTTACACACATTATTATGATGCACAAACAGAGACAATGGGAAATGAATCGTGTCTGAGATCTGAAATGAGCCGTGATATTTCTCCAGGAGCGTCGAGTCTGATGCGGCCCGACATCACACGATATGTGAAAACGAGAAGTGCATGCAATCACACGGCCGACCGGACCGATGTTTTAGTGCAGATGGACAGACAGCGAGCTTCATATGACGTTTGTCTGTAGGGTACAGAGTTGTCCAGGCTCCAAACGAAACACGCATGCTGTTAATTGAAAGTAAAAACTGGCTTTGGTGAGTAAATAAAACCTCGATTACTTGCCAGTTGGCTTGAAAGTTTATTAGAAACTGTAAAATGCAGATGCAATATTCTGATCCTCACTAGCTTCATCTTGAAAGCACGTTTTCTCCAAACTTTGTGGAGTGACATGCAATCTTCCTCACATTAAACCAGCAAAATGAAAAAATAAGCTCATGAACTATGATGTTATGTCACTCCTACACAAACTGGACATTAAACAAACAGTTTACGATCAGCACAGTCGACAAAAACTTCATCCAGCAGGAAAACCTGAAGCTGTCAAAATGACATAGTTTTAGCATTGACATCAGACTACAATGATCACGAGTGAGATCTATTCAATATCCTTTCAGACAACAAAGAGATTAAATATAGATAAAACTCTATAGAGGGAAGCACTCAACAATGTCTCAAACTGTGTTAAGATTTGCCAAGACACTGCTCTTGATATAAACCCAAACATTTCTTATCAGATTCTCCAAATATCAAATGGTCTGAGCTGCATTTTATAGCTGAATACTTTTACTGTACTGTTTGGAGATGAAAAGGAGAAAAGAGTTTGTGGAATTCCCATCACATGATGCCTTCAGAGGTGGAGCAGCTCTCTTCCTTCTCTTTACACGCTCAGACTGAGAGTATACAGGGAGAGAATAATCCAGATAAACACCCTTCAGTGTGTGCAGAAGAGGCCGCATCCTCCTCATGTCTGTGTGCTTCAAAAATATTTATACTTAGAAAAAAACAGCTGTCCGGCTGGAGTGAGAACTATTAGAGAAATGCCCATTCCTAATCAGTCCTCTTTAAGCTATAAAAACACATGAAAACAACATAAAAATAACACCATTTAAAAATAAACATATTTATTCATTTATTTATTTTAATTGTACCTAATCTTTATGTAATTGTATTTTATATAAACTAAAACAAATAAAAACTTTCATTTTTAATAACATTAAAACGCTTCTTTTTTGTGTTCGTTTTTTATTTATTTATTTAGCTATTTATTAAAATCTATCAGTCATCTATTAAAGAAATCACCCATGCTCCATAAGAAAAGCTCGATGGACCACACATGTGAGATCCAGCTGTAGAAACAAACAAAAAATGCCTTGACAAATGCACTTACAGTGCAAGTCCGCAGTCTGATTTCTGCACGCCTGCTAAGCTAAAGATCATGCCAAAAATTATATGATTTAAATATAAAAAAAGATAAATACAAACACATTAAATTATCTAAACACACACACACCTGTTCCAAACTATTCTTGCGTCTTAAAGCAGCCGTGCCTCACACAGATTTTCTCTTAAGTGTGAAAGTGTGCAGCCATGAATAGAGCGAACATGCCGCTGCGTAACACTATCTGTGTGTGTGTGTGTGTGTGTGTGTGTGTGTGTGGGTCTATATAAGGGCCGTAACCAGGGGAGGCCCAACAAACATTCACAAACACCTCAGTTATTTTGCTCTCGACACCCACCCTCTTCTGCCTTTATTCTCTGTTTTTTTGCTCTCTCTTCTGTCGCTCTTCCCCCTTTTTATGCGCGCCTTTCTGAGGCTGAATGCAAATGCTGCGTGCTGGCAGAGAGAGAGAGAGAGAGAGAGAGGGCTGGGTTGTGATTAAGGAGAAAGGGCCGTGTTCTTTGTTCGGCCCTCGGGGGATGTTTACCGGTGGAGACGCGGTGGATGTGATATGAAAGGCAGTCAGGTCAGCGGTGATGTGAGTGAAAGTGAAGTCACACCTAAGGCATTTCCACAGAGCTCTGGGTCTGACTCCCCCCACCCTCCGATAGGCCAAAATATCTTCAGAGACGAGATCGCAGAAGAAGCACAACGATAAAACACAACTGGGAGCAGTGCAAAGTGAAATGGTGAATTCATCACCTCCAGGAACTGAAAGGACCTTAAAAATGACATTCAAAGGCATGTCTTAATGTAGCCGCATTAAATAATTACTCCGACATGCATTTAGAAAATATGTGGAGTTCTGTTGAAAAAAATGTGTTAGACGGAGCGGAGAGATCGTATTGGTGGAAGACGGCGTTATCAAATTAGATGAAATATTCAATAAACAGACACAAGGGGCGGGGCAAACATTTTTGTGCATGTTTGTGATTGACAGTCAGGCGCATTTCACATCAACACGAACATTTTAGGGTTGCATTTTTAAGCTAAGAAAGCTGGCTAAACATGCGTGTGTGTATTTATGTATTAAGAATTTATTTATACAATTATTAAATGATGTAATTTCTATTTGAAACTTTGTTCATTCTTAATTAATGAAATATTGTGATCTCTTAAAAACAGCACTTCAAATGTGACAATTATTCCTTCCCGGGAGATCCTTGCACGCATCAATGCACTGAAGACGTTTGAATCAAGTCAGTGCTAAAATAATCTTGTGAAAAAGAGATGCACCACAACCAAAATAAAAATGACGAAAAGCAAAAACTGCTGGTTTTTACCCTGACAGCTCTTCAATTACTGACCCGCAACGTATAAAGAGCATAGATAATATAATCAAGTACAAATCACACACGAGAGTGTGTGCAAAAACCAGCTCAGAAATGCAGTGTGAACTAGCAGAAGATCAGAGAAGGCGAGAGATGAAGAGCACCGCCGTCCTCCTCTTCCTCAGAAACTCTCTCGGCTCGTCGCGGTGCGAGCTAAACTCTGAGAAACTCGGGAGTTTCTCTCAAAGGTGCTCGCTCACGCTCGGTTCACCTTACGCACATGTAAATGACACGTATTAGAGCTGACAATCAGCTGTGAGCGGCCCCGCTCCTCCCAAACACAGGAGGCAGAGGAGGGGCCGTGCGGCGAGGGAGCCACCGAGCATAATGGGGGCGCAGAAACAGTTTAGACGGGGTGGAATCTGCCATTGTTGGGGATGAAAGGGCCCGAGTGAAAGAATCGCCCCCCTCCTAATTCAGCGACGACGGCTCAGCTGCCATAATCAAACACAGAGGCTTCTCCGAGCGCCACGCAGGAGCTTTTCCAAACCTGAAATGATGTAATCAATCTGGCTGAATGCACCACGAGGAGCACGTCTTTGTGCTGCAGGAAACCTGTGAAAATATGCATCTCAGGACACCCCATGGTCGGGAGGAAAAGGGCTCTTCCTGTCATTTCAGAGCACTGAATTTGCGAAAGACTTCCCGTGCATGCATGCACGATAAACAGAAAAGACTTCCCGCGTGACCCCTGACATCTGATCTGCTCCTCTCGCACACTACAGATATTTAGTAAAAATAGTGCATGAGAAATAAACGGTCACGAGCAGCTCTGAACGCACAGGGACAGCAGCAGCAGAAGTTTAAGACGGGAGACAGCAGCGGACAGACTCTAACTCTTCACACGTCAGATTCTCTCTACGCTTTGGGTTTTAGCTCATCAGAGAGCTGAAGCAAGATGTTTGCAATTAATCTCACTGAACTGCAAGTTTCCTTTCCCGCAGAAAATACAGCACGATGCAAAACTGAACATGAATTAGAATGATAAAACACTACACTTGCTGGATTTGAATATCTTTATATAAGATGCAAAATATCTACAGGCTGCATGCATGCAAAAAAAAAAAAATAAATAAAAAATTAAGCATTTAATTTAAATGTCTTACAGTGCCCACCTGAGTTTACCTGGACACGCTGAATCCAGCAGGTGTGTGAGAACATACATGTTTCACCCTTCATATTTCTCTGAGCTCAAATCTGCAGGCTTCCAGAATCACTGAATATTTCATCTGTGTCCTCATTTTTAAAACGACTGTCACTTCATATCAAGATGCATTTTTTTTTTCCACTGGTGCATTTTTATTTCTACTTAAACAATTAATTTAGTATTACCATGCACACTTGTACTCGTTCACGAGCTCCACGAATAACAAACACAAAACTGGACATTGCATTTGATTATTTTTTTTTTTTTCAGTACCGTTATTTTTATGCAAATCACTCACACGTTGTATTAAAAACACAGACGCATATCCATGGACTGTATTTCATTAGATTTTATGAAATGCATTATTAGTCATACGCAAAAGTCTATTAAAAAAAAAAAGTGGGAGGACAGAATAACGCCTTTTTAAACTTTAGTGCTTGAAGACACTCGTGAGGGTGAAAAGACTCTCGTACTCGTATTGATTTTTAGCGGGTCGATATGAAACATTTCATAAGGGAAAGAGGAAGATGGAACTGAACTGATCGCAGCGTTTAATCCTCGCGAAGCAGAAGAATTAAAAACTCAAACGTGCTGCGCGGCATCCCAACACTCACGCGCAATTTCAAATGCAACCTAATCTATCGGCTGGTGTGTTTAGTTTATATAAAACACTATAGTGTTTACGCACGTGCAGAACGCCAAAACAGCTACCCTCAAAATACGGCACACTGATCTAAAACATCCGTGAAAGCAGCCCAAGTTTATAAAATCAACTCTTCAGTGCTTCACAATCACCAGACGTGCTGCATTAATGCAAAACTGTGTTTACCAGGCACTTATGTGACACTGACTGCGACGAACACAAAAACACAACAAGCACGAGCACCTCTAATTCATGCATCTGTGAATGAATGAAACTAATGCACTGGGACTGTCCAATCGGTGTCCCTGGCCGGTCAGCAGCTTCTTAAACAAAACGAAACGCAAGTGTAAAGAATCCACAGGCATCTAACGTGCATCTAACGCTCCTGAGAATTACGCACAAACTTTCATTTCCAAACTTGCGCGAAAATACAGAGAGAAAAAAGCTCCGTTACTCGGCCTTTATTTACATCACGCCTGCTCAGTCCGATTTCTACTTAACCGTACTCCCATCTGGACTCTGATCTGTCCGGTCTCTCTCTCTCTCTGCGTCCCGCGTAACGCGTCCGTTTACGCACCGCGCCAGGACACTTTCCCAAGCCGCTCTTACCGTTTTTCCTCCGCGGGTTGGCTTGTTTTCGCCTCTTACACCGGGGGCCATCCGCCATGATCAGCTCCCGCATTGATAAACGTGGATCAGATGGCAGTTTGCATGGACTCAGACCCGAGCAAACACAGCAGCAGGGTGGACCGCTCCCTCTGGCAGCCCATCAGCCCGAGCACACGAACAGAAAGACACAGAAAAACACCGGCACATGAGTGAATGAGACTGCTTAGAGCCTCTCAGATCATTCGCTCTCCATGCATCTGATCACCGGAGACTGGAAGACGCGTGCATTGTGACTTATGGACATCTAAATAAGCAGTTTAACGGTGCGTGTGTGATTTACACGCAAAACGCGAAATAACAGCTAGTCTCAAAGGTCAGAGGCTGGATTTATATTTGACATGTTTCGTGTCAAACTGCTGATTGTTTTTATTTGCCTAATGTATTTACTGGGGGGCTTCCAACTAGCTAGATCACATACATTTTCTGTAGTTTTTTTTAAGGTATAATCGTGAAATAATAAAATGAGAACACATTGTTTAACGCATTGTGAACATTAACATTTAAATCTTATATTATCTGGAATAAACCCCACGTGTATCAGAGATATGTGGCTTTTTTTCCTCTTGACTTTCTGAGTGTTTGAGCTCGTCAAGTATTAGTGAAGACGAAAACTTTGAAAAATGTGGATCTCTCTGTGATGATAACGACTGTGTGCCTGAATAAACACGCAGTGTTAAATAAAGCAACTGCGAGTAAAATAAAACGCGTACAGATAATCATCAATGCATCGAATATTTAAAATTGCATAAATACTTTTACTTTGCATTTGTATTTACTTGACATAAACTATTTATTTTTATGACTGCATGTTGAAATTGTATTTGTTAAAAGAGCTCAATAAAATCGATGCATTTACAGCTGAAATTGTAGCGATGTGGCATGATTTTCTCTATCACTGATCTCGCGCATTGCAACATTACAGAAAGAAAAAAATATATATTTAGTTTGCATTGTAAAAAACAAATGGTTAGTGGCAGCAACGCCAACCTTTGGCTTCCTTTCTAGAATTAAACGTCAGTTTGGAATAAGTTGGTCCGCTCGCTCAGCGCACCTGCACAGGTGAACGCGAAGGTAAGAGGAAAAAAAAACACACACCTTTGTGTTTGACTTTAACTAAGAGCATCCCTGATCCAGCAGCATGAAAGCGCCTTTATTTCGCATTAGGACTATTTTAAAGATGACGTGAAGGTAAAAGAGTGTGCCTTACCTTGTGGTCTCGGCTGCAGGAGTGTGTGTTGTGTGTGTTATAGTGTCTGGGTCCAGAATAAAGCCTGAGAAACAGAGGCGCGTTATTCCTGACTGATCCTCTCACACACTCCAGGACTCAAACCTGCGCTCGGACTGACGCGCTCACACGCCTCGAATGACACTGTTTTCCTCCTTTCTTTTCGAGAGAGAGAGAAACACACGCCACCTATCAGCACAGGGAGGGATAATAGAGCCAAACGTGTGTGTTTTATGAGCGCGCGCACACACACACAGAGCATCAGGCACCTTTATAGCGAAGATACGAATAACGTTTGAAGAAAGTTCAGGAACGGTTAAGCTCCCTCTCTTCAGCGCCGACGACAAACACGACTGTAGGAGAAATAAAGGAGGGTGCAGTAAAAAAAAAAAAAAAAAAAAATAGCCGAATCTGATGAGGAGGAGAAGCGCTGAATTTGAGGAGGAAAGGTGTTCTGTCGGAGGAGACGCGGGAAGCGCGCGCTCTGCTGTGACAGGTGAGTCTGCAGGTGCACAGGTAAGATCGTTGATTTCAGCCTTTTAACAAACCTAGGGCAGCCGATGCAGCGCACTGGGGGGTTTAGAGCATTTTATCTTATTTTTCGTCCAAAATGAAAGAATGAACTGCTTTCTCGATGCGATTTCAGAGGGATTCCGACACATTTAAGGGCGTGAATAGCTCTCCCTCTCTGTCTCTCTCTGCATTCTTTCACCGTTATTGTTATTTGTCTTCTACTGTGTTTTACGCTTTAGTGCTGAAGTCTTCAGAGGGCGGCAGCGCTTTATGTGAATAGACTTTCTGTTCTTTCAGTATTTGTGAGGATAATGAAGACATCAATCTACTGGCATCTGCACTGATTGATGCTTTTGTTCAGCATCAGACTCCTGCAATCTATAATCAGTCAGGTATGTATTTGTGCATTTAAAAATAGCAAATACAAAATTACCAAGTAATAATAATATGAATATTAAAATGATTCATTATTATTATTATCATTAATTATCGCCTTTTACATTATAATATAACATTGTATTATTTGAATTGTTTAAATTGTGAGAGTGTGCACTTGATCACCCGGAGCTGCTGTAAATCCCTGTAGGGTGAGTGACACAAATCAGTCAGACAATAATTAATCAATCAGTTAGTCTGATTTCTACTTGATTTGATGTGCACTGATATAATCAGGTTGATTCAATCATATTAAATGATTTTTTTTTTTTTTTGCTTAAAACCAAATCAGCTTATTTGTATGCCATCACTTATAGCATGCTCTTTTGAGAATTATATTCTATCTATCTATCTATCTATCTATCCTTGTGTATAGATAGATATCCTTATGCATGTTGCCTGTTTATATGCAAGTATTTTACACGTTGCTAAATATTGTGTGAGACAGGCAAACGCTCATCCAGCGACCCTCTGGGTTCATGAATGTGTTCATTTAATGGAGGAGACAGACGCCCCCTCTCTGCGCTCGTTCCCGTTACACCCTCATTTCTGACCTGTCACACACTCAGCTTGCAAACATTGTGCTACTGAAGGATTTTAGGATGGTTTTCTCATTCCCAGAGGTGCGTTATAACTTACCATTGTAATGCACTTCAAATTGTAAATGAAAAATGTGTCATTCAAGCAAATCCCTGTAAAATTAGCAAAGATAAGGACATGAGAAAACTGGGTATGACATTACGCATTTAAAAAAAATGCATAAAAATAACTAATAGTTAACTGCACCGGTTTTAAATTTAAAACACAAGTTAAATGTGCTGTGTAAAAAAAAAAGTTCAATCCTTCCACTTAGATGTAATTCAATGCATTATTTGCTATTTCTTTGAAATCATTTATAAGCAATTTCTGAGTGAAAAACTGTTTCTACATCAGTTTTTTTTTTCTTCCTCTTCATCAGTACCGATGTCATTATCCTGTATGAACTGCTGGGGTCCCTGTCCTGTGTTGCTAGTTAATTTTGGTAGTCATTATAAAGCGCACTGCGCCGCACACAACAGTACCAGAGTTACAGGCATGTATTTCATTAGCATAATTATCACATCTTCATGTGTGCGTGTACATCGCCAGCCAAAAAGCCCATCCGGCTGTTCACAGATGCACCTCAGTGCAAATACTGCATGCGTGCACATGCATTACATGCGGTAGCAATTTCTCATCTGTACTTATTAATTATGCATTTACCCAACAAACCTGTTCCATTCACAGGCGCATTTTAATGTGAATGACAGCTGTACAGGGCGAGCGTATCTCACACGCACAGACAAAAGAACAGGAAAAGAGAGCCACGGCAGATTGATGGACAATTATAGTGCAGAGTTAGCAGAGAGAGTGATTTCAAAGTCTCTCAAACATATGAAATGAGTTGTTGTGCTGTAGCCGCAGGCTCCTGCGCTCGCACGGCTTCGCTCTACTGTATATAACGGCATGCTGGGATACTGACTGCGCAGCTACAGATGCCGTATGCATCAAATAGCTATTGATTTTCACATGTAGCACTTGTTCGGTGCAGAGGAAGGACTCTGAACAGCAATGATCTGATTATTAGCCGGCTCTCTTCATTTGCACACATCAAACGAGAGACGCTCGGCGAAGAGAGCTATGATTCCGAGCTTCTCTCGGTAAAGAGGTCAGGTCTCCAGTGAGGTAAAAGTAGCAGTGCGACGACATATTTTTAACTATTTTGATGCTCCGGCTTTCTGAGACAGAGAAGGGAATGGAAAACATTCACGATTAATTCTGACACTAACAGAGCTCACAGAAAGAGAAAGAGAGAGAGAGAGAGAAAGGTAAAGGTCCGTTAAAAAAGGAAACTCTGCCTACAGAAACACAGCTTATTGTTTCTGCGGAATTAATAATTGACGGTTGTTAAATGAATAATTTATCACGAACTGGAATAATTGTTGTATCTCTAATCTCGACGCACATTTGCATATGAATCTTGTAAAAAATCTGCTGCTATGTGCTCTATAAACTTCGCAGGGGTGTGAAATTTAATTTATCCTATGAAATAAAACGTGACTTTCTCCTGCAGGATTTGGCCCTCTTGTGGAAGTGCACCGGAGAAAGTGTTTGTGTACATGACTGATTCTTCACATTTGACTCTTTCTATTTTAAAATCTGCTGCGAGGAAGAGCGTACAGCTTCGTATCAAATAACACAAATGATTTACTATCAAATCCAATGTCGAATGTCATCATATGTGATTAGTAAACAATATAAAAGTGCATTATGAAACAGATCCTTCCACTCCTGGAAGCTGATTGGTCAATTACTCATCAGTCATTAAAAAAAAAAAAAGAAAAAAAAAAATGCCACTTCATATATTTGCATAAATGCTGAATAAATTTGAACATGAGTAAATATTTGTGTGCTTAATATTTTATCAAGTACTATCAGTAATAAAGTGTTGAACTGTGTATGATTGTGTATATATTCACCGTCTCAGGTGTCTGTCTGTCTTTCAAACACAGATCCTCCACAGCGTTCAGATCTCAGCAAGACGCAAAATGAGCAAATCAACAAATATTTATATTCAAACGTGTGATGCGAGTAAACGCAGTCATCACCGTGACAACGAACATCTCTCTCTCTCTCTCTCTCTTAAACAGGCAGGAGAGTTGATTGTGTTTGATCCGGCTTGTGTTGAAGTAAAAGAGCATCTTATACAATTGACGGCTACAATTAACTGCCGATCAGAGCGGCGGAGGACAACACTTACACTCGCATTTACATGTCAGTTTGTTGAATGAGAAAAAAAAAGCAGTAGGATTTTCCTTTTCTGTGTTTGCTGTATAATTTGTGGAGATTTGAGAAAGAGGAGGAACGCAGAGATGCTCATTAACATGTGAAAAGAGGCAATCAGGGGCCACTGCTGAGACTATTGTCCACACTCATCCACAGAGAGAGAGAGAGAGAGAGAGAGAGAGAGAGAGAGAGAGAGAGAGAGAGAGAGAGAGAGAGAGAGAGAGAGAG
>JAUMHE010037532.1:0-24503 GCA_032359235.1 Enteromius mattozi
CTATTTTCCTACTTGATAATGTTCAGTGCTTTGCTACAATCTGTATTGTTAAAAGCGCTATATAAATAAAAGTGACTAGACTTGACTTGACCAGCTGCCTTACTGATCTCAATGGGTGATCCAACAAACTAGATATTAGCCTCATATGCCCTGGGAAAGCCCTGGTGTCCTCATGTGCCATCCCCACAATGCCGGGGTACACTGACGTGACATCCGTGGAGGCTGAGGACTGTGGCTTTAATTCCATTTTGGCTGAAGGCTCGGGAATGGCGGCCATCTTGCATCTTGCGCAATGGGTCCGGGTTGGCGGCCATCTTGTGCAGTAGCTGTGGCTCTGGGTTGGTGGCCATCTTGTTCTGTGGCTGTGGCTCTGGGTTGGCGGCCACCACGTGTAGTGCCTGTGGCTCTGGGTTGGCGGCCATCTTGTTCTGTGGCTGTGGCTCTGGGTTGGCGGCCACCACGTGTAGTGCCTGTGGCTCTGGGTTGGTGGCCATCTTGTTCTGTGGCTGTGGCTCTGGGTTGGCAGCCACCACGTGTAGTGCCTGTGGCTCTGGGTTGGCCCCCATCTTGTGCTGTGGCTGATCAGACAAGACGTATCATGGCTCTGAATGATCTGAGATGACGTGACGTGGCTTTGGGCGATAAGCATGGACTCGACCTGACAGGTGAAAATCCACATTAGCTGGATGTGACTCTGATGTACAAAGCTGCCATAACTTGATCTTGAGTGGATCTAGGAAACTTTTACTTATCTTATGTGGATAGGTCGTAAATTGACTTAGCTTGTGTAGATCGGCGTGGGCTTGACTTGATTCCACAAAGACAGCTGTGGCAGAACGTAACCCCGCGATATCCGCCATTTTGCGAACGTGCTCCGGCGCCATTCTAAATGCAGACACAGCGCTGGAGTTGCGTTCCTCCTCTGTGACTCCCACAGTGAATGCGGAGCCAACACACTGTAGAGCAAAGTCAATAAACTCTGCGAGCGATGACCGGGGTCCCTCACGGATTAGCCACGATCTGAGCGCTTGATTAACACCCTTGCAGAAAAACAAGGGGGCGGAGACACAAGGGAACAGACATTTTAAACATAAAAGTCCACAACTGACTAGACAGGGGAACACTGACATTCCGGGGTGGAGTGCCCTCTGATGGGGGTCAACATAACAGGAGAAGAAAAACTCTACACAGATGTTCATGCATGTGAGGGATTTCATCATGCGTCTGCAGGCATGACGTACAGCAGATGTGTCTCCAACTCTGACCAACATCATCCATCTAGAACCTGACACTTGTGAAAAGACCTCTATAGAAATTAATATGAAAATGCCACATTAGCAGTGGTTGTGCATTGATACACCCTCCATTGTTTTGAAGAAATTAAACAAATGAAAATGAATGACAGATTTTTGCCATAAAAATCAAGCAATTCTGCATATAACAATCATATAAAATTCAAAGTAACACATTATTAACACATTCTTGCAAATGACATTTTAAGTTCTAAAGATTATCATGAGCATAGATTGATTAATCATTAATGCTGTCAAACAATTAATCACATCCAAAATAAACATTTTTGTCTGCTCAATATGTGTGTGTACATTTATTTACATATATATATTCATAATTTATATTAAATATATTTAATATATAATGAACATACATAATAAATATACACAGTACATGCACATACATTATGTGAACAAAAACTTTTATTTTGGATGTGATTAATCATGATTAATCATTTGACAACACTAATAATCAAACATTAATCTAAATACATCCATCATATATTAATTTAGAATTAAAAACTTTTATTAAATCATATTATATAGGAATTATTTGCATGTATTACTAGTGATCCTGAAGCATCCATGATATATTAATTTAAAACTTAAAAAAAAAAGTATATAACAGGAATCACTTTTAAGCTTATTCTTTTTCAATTTTAAATCAAATTCAGTTTAATTAATTTAGTTTATTTACTATTATTATCATCATTATTACTATTATGTAAAATTATAACAGTAATAACAGATATTATTTTCAGAGCAATCTAAAAACACACATACATTTTCCCAAAAACCTTGTAGCATTGATGCAGATGCTAAATATATTTATTATGATCTGTGTGAAACAAGTAACCAATTTAGTTTAGTTGCAGGTTAATTCGAAGTGATGTGAGGAAAAAAAATACAATGATAATAATAATAATAATTGTACTGCATGATTCATTAACATTCATAGAGAAAACACAGAAAATATGCAGATTATTTCACTTGCTACAAAGTTCCCGGAAACCAACCTCTCAATGATTAGTTATATATAGATTCAGTGATTAGTTCTCCCTCAGATGCGTTCATAACATCAGTAAGGTACCTTGAACACACAACTTGCTTCTGTGAAAACTGAATAAAAACCTGTGCTTGTGCTTATCAGATTAGATTCTTAGATCGAGAAAGCTTGAACTTTTGCATGCATGCATGTTAAATATTGTGTGCACATGCATCAGTGAACAGTTTCAGACCAGCCCTTTTTAAACATAATGATAAGAACAATGTCAAAGGAAATACTCGAAGTGCTATTCGCTAAAGACGTGCATCTGGAAACTATTATAAAAGTAGGAAAAGCACCTATTATGAAGTCACTGCAGTGATGCAACACTCTTTCTGCAGTGCAACTGACCCGAATCAAATCACAGCAAGTCGTTTGTGCATTGGGACCGAATTCTCCATTCAATGCGTATATAAAGATCTGTTATTGATGTGAGTGTGTGTGTGTGTGTTGTACGGGCTTCCTTTCAGGGCGGTATATGAGCATAACCCTTCTCACCACACAAACCGCTGTTCAACCTCAACAACAACCTCTTTCCTCCTGTTTACGCCCGTCCTCTCGTAAACACTCCCACCCAGGAACAAAAACAACTAACCATGCTAACTGTAAAGTTATGATATTGTAAAGCAGAGGTGGGGGGGTCATGACCCAATAACGTGGTCTTTTAGGGAGGCAAATAAACTAACCAACAATATATGCACATATTATATACAGTCAGCACCTTTTAAATGGATGGAGAAACACGTTCTCGGATGCATTCGATTATTGTCGGCTGTCAGTGATCGTGCGTCCCATGTGAACATGGAAAGGTTTGAACTCATACTAAACTCAGATCAGTGAGAACTGAAAGATTGAGGTGGTTCCTCTAACAGGAGCATTTCATTCATTCAGTTTCCCTCATTTTATCTCACTTCCATATCAGCCTGGTAGTACTGAACAGTGACAAAACCGGTAATTAAACTGAAAATGTGCTCACCCTCAGGACATCCAAACTGTAGATGAGTTTGTTTCCTCAACAGATTTGGAGAAATGCAGCAGTGCATAACTTGCCCAGCAATGTTTCCTCTGCAGTGAATGGGTGCCGTCAGAATGAGAGTCCAAACAGCTGATAAAAACATCACAATAATCCGCACCACTCCAGTCCATCAGTAAACATCTGGAGAAGAGAAAAGCTGTGTGTTTGTAAGAAACAAATCCATCATTAAGATGTTTAAACTGCTACTTCTGACTAAAATATAAGTCCATGACCCATAATAATGCTTCCTCCAGTGAAAATGTCCACCCTGTCTCTCACATCAAAATCCACCCACATACTCGTTTCGAGCTGTTTCGAGCTGCTTTGGCTTGCTAGACCATGTTGGACTGGAGTGGTGTGGATTATTGCGATGTTTTTATCAGCTGTTTGGACTCTCATTCTGATGGCACCCATTCACTGCAGAACATCTATTGCTGAGCAAGTTGTGCAATGCTGCATTTCTGCAAATCCGTTCCTATCAAGAAACAAACTCATCTACATCTTGGGTGGCCTGAGGGTGAGGACATAGTCAGCACAGTGTCATAACGATTCCTCCAACAAAGCCAGTGATTTAATTTCCTTTTGACTTCAGTGATCTCCCCAAAGATGTCGGAAAATAAAAGCACTTTTGTATTACCTTCACGCTCATGCTCATTCTTATGTGGAGATGATTTGTTGCAGGGTTACTTCATTTGAAAATGGATTTCAGGAGAAGTCATGACCTCTGAGGGCCCTCAGGTAGAACAGAGACACACTGAGGCTCATTTTAAAATGAATGGTGACAGAGGCATTCGGTGACTCATATATTTTGTCAACGATCACCATGGATCAGTGGAAAAGGAAAGTTCACTCAAAGATGAAAGTGCTGTCATTATTTACACAACCTTATGTTGTTCCGGCTGATATTAGTATTTCACATTACCCTTTTATAGTGTTTTTTACTGTCTTTTTTTTTTGGAGCTTGACAGCATCTGGTCATTATAAGCTATGAAAGAGCAGTGTAACGAGTGTTCAAAAAATGTCAGCTTACATGACGCATGGAAAAAATAACAGCATACAGATCTGAAACAATATCTCTTCATTTTTGTGAAAACTAATTCTATACGGATGCAATTTCAGTGTAACATTAAGCACTAATAAGGCCGTGCATGAATGCATGTGTTGTTAATGCAGATTTTGGAGAGAGACGAGCAACGCATGAGTGAAAATGAAAACAGAGAATATGAATGCGTGTTTTTTACGGGGCTTTTCCCCCTTTTGAACGTTTCCGTATCTTTTGAAAGCAGATGAACGGCTCAGGTTGGGACAGGAAATGGTTAAGGTATGAAACTCCAGCAAAACCCCCCTTTCGTTCATCTGATGCTATTCTCAGAGTCTAATGACAATGCAAACGAACTACTGATTAGTTCACATTACCAGTATTACTATAACGAGAACAAACCTGGCAAACGTTCAACCTGCCATCTGATTCTTCACACACAAACATCGTTCCTTTGATTCAACATGTATTTGAGTTATGCAAGAAGTTATGCTCTTCTTTTAATCTGCACCACCAGTAAAAAGTTAAATAGAATTTGAAATAGAAATCTTATGTTCTATTACTATAAATGTCTTACTGTCACTTTTGATGAATTTAATGCATCCTTGCGTAACAAAAGTATTAAGCAGCATAAAAGTTTTTTTATAATAATATATTAATATATATATATATATATACACATACACAAATACTTCTTAAACATAAAAAACGTGTAATTGTTCCAAACTTTTAACTAGCAGAGAAATAAGTGAGATTCTACAGATGCTTCAGCTGTGATTTTCTTTCTTACGGGTCACAGGTAGAGCAGGTCTCTCAGACAGCTGCTCTGTAACTGGAGGGGACACATCGCTCAGTTTAGGGATCAGACGCTCTTATCCGTTGATTGCACAAAGACAGACAAAATTGCACCCTAAGCTGAAAGAAGCTGTCCAGACTTGCACCCTCACTCACTTAAACAACAACAACAAAAGAGATGCTTAATGTAGACGAGTACTGGTGCTTGTGACACACTCTGGCCCTGGGCCGGGGTCACACTTTAGCAGCCCTTGACAGCTCCACTGATTAGCACACAAGCCTGGAGGTGATAAAGGGTCACCTAGAGAGAGAGACAGGAGGAGATGGACAGTCAAGGTGAAGGAGGACAGAGGTTATGGCACAACCTCCCCCAGGCCATATGTCCTTCTCAGACTGACCAATAGCCCGCTTGAACTTTCACCTCAGGTTCTCACTGTCTCTTTCACCACAAAATTATTCCATCAGAATGATGAGGAATCAACATTCTAGAGTGGATACATTCCTTTTCCTGAAGGTGTGATGTTGCCGGGCAACCGGTGATACAATGTATAACAAACACAGACTGGATGAGAGATGATGTCACATGACTACATGAGGAGTGGGAGCGGCTAATCGGAACAGCAGTTACGTCAGACACGCCCCCGCACATTGACTGAAATCTGTTTTGTAATCATAATAATGTATATAATCATAATTATGCAATGTATTCTTATAAAAATATGATGTTATATCAAGTCTAAATATATGTATAAAATTGGACAGACAGAGTAAGCAATGCATTCAAGTTAAAATATGATATAAAAAAGACAGCATGATAAAATGATGGATGGAATATAAAATATTGGATGTATGGATGGATGGATGGATGGATGATAAAATGATGGATGGATGGAGCAATAGACAGAATGACAGTACAGTTGAATGTATAGATGTATAGATGTATGAATGACAGTTGAATGTATAGATAGAACACCAGATGGATGGATGGGTAATTCAGTGAAGGAAGTCACCTGATCAACACAAGTCTGTTAATCACTGCAGGTCAAGCAGTTCAAACCTCAGAGCAGCTGCACGAGAGATCGAGTCGAGATTATTCTCTGTACGATCTGTGTTCAGGCTAAACCTACACATTTAATGTGCTGTGACAGAGTCCAGTCCCAAACTATGCACCTACTGTTTGAAGGTGCGCGTGAAATGCAATACATCTTAATTACCTGCTTGTGAGCCTTTTGGGTGTCTTTCAAACACCGTTGTGTCTCGCTCTCCTTCGGTTATGCTTGATGGCTATTATAGTCAGACTTTGTGAGAAAAGACAGTTCAGAAATACCACAAGGCAATTATAGCATTACCCAAAAGCTCATGAAACATGTCAGAAATGTATGTTTGGACAGGCTTTGAAGTCAGCCCATGTTTTCTTTTCTTGCGGTTCAAAATAGCTGACTCTACCTAAATCAATCTATTCCCAAACTGGAGATCTTCATAACCAAAAAACAAAAAAACAAAAACGAGCAACCACCCACCCGCCTTCAGCTGTTGTATGTTTTATTTCTTTTTTTGACAGTTGCGCACAGTAACCGCCCAAGTGCCCTCCTATGTGTTTCCCTACATTGCAAGATGATTCATAGTTTCTATCTATAAAAACAATCGCTCAGAACACTTGCACTGAGCACCTTAAAAGGGAAAGCCGAACCTCGTAATTGGTGCAGAGGTTTGCTTTACACTATGTCCACACCTTTCAGATGGTTTTGGCGAATTAAAAAAAGAAAACTGCATTCAAAACTACAATAAACACCAGGTTAAGGCCAATATTAACCTACAATTGCAATGAGTCATTCATTTTGGTGAATCAGTTCATTCGACGTGTTCATTGAAAGGAACTGACTGAGATGACAGAACAATGGCTGATTGGATGGATGGATGGATGGACGGACAGGTTTCTATTTCAAATTTACCATTTATCTCTAAGATAGTGAAAAAGTGCATTGCAATTCAAATTCATGAACGTCTCAGATAATAATTTGTATGAACAATTTGTATCTGGTTTTCATCCCTACCACAGCACTGAGTCTGTCAGAATAACCAATGATCTGTTGCTGACTCTGGGCTTTTAACCATACTTGTCCTACTTGACTTGTGTGCTGCCTTTGATACTGTCTCACATAAGACACTTCTCAACAGGTTGGCTCTGTCTTGATTTAAGTTTTATCTTCCTGGACGCACTCAACATATTCAATTCAAAAAAGGTTTCAGATCAAGAACATCTACAGTCACGACTGGTGTTCCCCAGGGTTCTGTTTTGGGCCCATTTCTTTTCATTATTTATATACTCCCTCTTGGTTACTCTTGGAGGAAACATAGTATTCACTTTAATAATTATGCAGATGACACCTAACATTATCTGTCTGCTAAACCCACTGGTTCTTTTCCTTCTCTATCTTTATCCATCTGTTTAGCCTCAAAACTGAGGCCCTACTTGTTGACACTAGATCTGTTTTGATTCCAATTATTTTTTCTTGTACATTGACAATAATGTAATCTGTCCTTCCTCACAGGTTAAAATTTTGGGTGATTCATGGATAGCACACTATCCTTTGAAATTCAAATTAATAATATCACACGTAATACATAATTAACTGCCTTTGTCCTTTTCTCCCAACCAATAATAAAACAGTTCTTATTTATGCACTAAACACTTCACGTATATAGATTACTGATTTGTATTTTTTATCATTGCTTGCAATGAGGTGACCTTGTGTGTTTTGAAAGGCGACATTAAATATAAAATGCATTATTTGTATTATTATTATTATAATTATTGTTAAATCATGAGCTGCTTGCAATCTGAGAAATGACGGCTTCAGCAACACTAATGCTGTGGCCACATTTGGAAGCATGCTTGTTCTGACCATATAAACGGCCATTTAACCAAAATCATAGTAAGATACTTATAAATTCACTATAGCTGCTGCTAGCCATTGACTTCCACAGTCTTTTGTTTCTATACTATAGAAGTCAATGGCTGCCAGCAACTGTTCGGTTACCAACACTCTTCAAAACTTCTTCTTTTGTGTTCAACAGAAGAAAGAAGCTCACAGGTTTGTAACAACTTGGGGGTGAATAAATGCTGCCAGAGTTTTTATATTTGAAAAACAATTGCTTTATGTAACTTAAATCACGAGTCACTTACATTCTAAGAAGCGACGGCCCGGAAGCAGCTTATGTTGCGACTACAATCGGAAACACGTTTTTTTCTGACTGCATGAACAGTGACTTCATCGAAATCTTCTTCACATTGTCACTACGGTTTCTAAGTAGTCATTGTGTTAAATCACGAGCCGCTTGCATTCTGAGAAGCGACATCCCATAAGCAGTGCATGATGTGACCGCATTCGGAAACACGTTTATTTTCTGACCGCATAAACAGTGATTTAATTGAATGAGCTCGGTGTTTATAGCCTAGCAGTAGTTAAGACGTTAATACAGCTCGTGTTGGGTTATTCAGAGCAGGGAGTGTCCTCTGAACCACAACCTGCACCAGCTTCCTGTCGTAGTGAATACAGAGTATCGTTACCTGCACTAATCACGAAAGTGAAATACTACATCAAGAGCAGTGATCACAAACCACACGACCACAGCAGCTCAGCGCCTGACCAATGAAAAACACAGCTTTGTTGGAGGCACTTGCATCGGCGCGTGTCGAGAGCTGATATCGCGTGCTCACACCTAAACGCGCATCTTCAGATCTCCGTTGAATTTAGCGACTTGCGGCCATCGTTAGAGCCAAGCCCAAACGCCGTAATTAGTCAGTGGGGGTTACACCCTGAAACAGGTTCACAAATTTACTCATGACTGTTGAACTGTTTAACAGCTGACCTGACAAGCGCTTCCACCTTCTGCTGAGGACTCTGGATGATGGTGAGCACCAGTACAGGCCTGTAGCTGTGAATAACACAATCATCAATATGTGAGGGTCATTTGGTCTGACAGCTCTGTGTGAACTCCTATTTGACCGCATTCAGGGCGGATTGTTCCACTTTCCCATGAGTCCTGGATCTTAACCGATTACGATTAATGGGAAGAGATGAGATGAGTCACATGACCTAAAAGTTAAACGTGGTATAGTCAGTCTCATCTGCAGAATCTTCACTAACTTTTAGAAAAAGTAATTCATCTCTGTTATAGCGAAGCATCAATGCCATCCTAAAACTTAAAACAGACGCAAATGAGCGATTCGGTAAGAGAGTATGAAGCTATAAAATGAAAATGATGCACAAAAAGGTCTCATTTGTTATTACCTTCCATTGACTAGCAGTGAGTAATATATTAAAACATTTATTAAATATTTGTTAAGGTTTGATAATAAAGAACAATTGTTTTGTTGTTGTTGTTTTTTTTTTTTTGGTAGTTAATAAATACAACATAGCTAAAAAAAATATTTTATTTTATTTAATAATGTGCAGCAACAAATCATACAGAATATAAAGATGCACAAAGAAAGTTAGAAGGATTTAGCTATACTGCCATTTTACATACTTTTACCTATTTTACTTCAATCGTGTAACATTTCCAAGAAAAGCCAGATATTGCATTTTAAAAATAAACATTATTTGAATTTATTGACTGAAAATTAAATAGATTACATAAAAACATAAGTGTGTCAGAGCATGTTAGTACTTTATAATAATACAATAAATTAAACTGTAAAATAAATATATTTAAAAATAAATGTAAAACAAATAAATATAAAAATACAATTAAAATAAATTTGAAACAATTTTAGATGCTTTCACAAGAAATTTTAAATAAATGTAAAAAGAAAAAATTAAGTTTAAAATTATCATATTTAAAATAAATTAATAAATAAACATTTTACTAGAGTATAAATGTGATTTATAGTTTGTATAGGTTTTGATTGTAGAATTTAGTATCTGTTTAAGAACTCATGCAAGGCTCCTTTGATCAGGAGAAACATCTGAAACATCTCCAACTATTCAGCAAGAAGCATTCAGCCTGGCCTCTCTAACCAGCAGGCATATTCCTGCTCATTTCCAGTATGCTGCGTGATGTATAACAAACGAAACATCCTTCAAATGACACACACACTGCTGCGCTGGAAGAGTCACATGGAACCGGTCGGAGCTGGTTTAACTCTATCAACCAGATGCAACCTAGTTTTCCAGTCGGTAGCTCTTGACCTGCGCGACCCTAATGACGGCATCACTGAGAGCTCAGGAAACAGTCTGAAGCATAAAAAGGCCCCGAGAGGCTTTATGACGATTGATAAGTGTCCGAACACAGAGCCGCTGCGCTTCCTCTGCAAACCCAGGAAAAACACAAGTGAGAAATGAGCCAGGGGTCAACCTTTGACCTTTCTGTTGTGTAAGATGTTCAGGTGGGCACAGATAGTTCTTCTAGTGTAACGTAAATGAAGAAGAACAGCCATTACAGACACCTGGTCCAGGAATCTGTGCAGGTTTTAGTGTCTCTGTAGGTTCGTTTACCTGTGGTTGGAAAATATTCCTGTGTTTGAATTATAGGAACTAATGCTCATGTGTCATTCCCAGAAGAAACAAGCTTGCTTAAGAGCATGATATAATGTGTGAGAGCTTTGGCGGTTCATGCAAAGGTCAAAAGGTCACGAACTTCATGAGAAGATTTCATACGGACTTTTATGTGAACACAATAATATTAAAATGAAACAAACCCAGTGTTATTTTACTATCATTAATATAGCTTTTTTTTTCTTCCCAAATTACGATTTTAGTCATTTTCTTTTTGTCTTATTTACAGACCCTTTATGAAAATCAGATTGTTTTCATTAATATTTAGCTTTTTTATTTATATATTTTCAATTTTAATTGTAATTTTAGTCAGTTTTTGTAATTTCTTTGATATTGTCATACTCTGATATTAGAATATAATATAATTATTTTTGTGTCATTATTAAATGCTTGTATTATTAATGTTTTTTTAGGTTACACTTTATTTTAATAGTCCATTTAGACATTCTACTAACTATAAGTAATTCTCAACTAATTCTCAATAATCTGCAGCTACATGTCTACTAACTCTCAGAGTAGACTGTTAGGGTAGCTTTAGGGTTAGTAGAAGTTGACATATACTTGTAAAGTTTCTGATAGTCAGTATGTTGTATGTTGTGAACCTATCAAAATAAAGTTTTAGGAGATATTAAGCAGACCGTCTACTAATACTACAATGACTGCTAGTTGACATGTAGTTGACAATTTACTTACTGTTACGGACTATCGAAATAAAGTGTTACCTTTTTTATTCTTATTTTCTTCTATTTTTATTTTATTTTAGTTAAAGTTTTAGTAATTTAGTAAGCTTTCTTAAATCAGTTTTTGTTTATGTGAACAAAAAAAAGGAAAAAGAAACCAAAACATTGTTTTAATATCTTTAATATTCAATTCGTTTAATATTTTAGTTTAGTTTTTATTTTTATATTTTCCATTTAATTTAATTTGATTACTTGAATTCTTTAAATACTTTAAATACTTTGGCAACTACTTGAAATATGTAATATGTTTTAATTATGCTTTAATTCATTTTGATTAAGTTTTTAGTGCTTCTGTTGTGTTTTTCTGTAGTTATTTTTAACACAGTATATCAAAATCAAACCTCTAACTGTAAGTATAATCAGTAGTAAACCTGAAGCCTAAATTAAACACGTGATATTGTAATAAGATACATATGTGCATGACTATGTTTAAGCACACACTCTAGTATTTATACAGTCAGACTGCTAGGGTTTATATATATATATATATGTGTAGATCCTGATGGAGTGTGTAGATGTCTGTGCTGAAGGATGTAGTGCGAGTGTTTGAATGAAGAGACTGTCCGGGTTTGTTCTGTTTAAGTGTGTGATGTTTACTCAGCTGCGAGAGTTTGCTGCTGGAATGTTCAAATGCACTTGCTTCTGTATCTGAGGTACCAGAGAAGAAACACAGACCATCGCCCGCTGTCCGACCGACCGCCTGAAATATCATACGGTCATGATTAAACAATAAGATTTGTTAATATATTGGATATTCTCCTATCTGGAATCTGCATATTAGATTTAAATATCATAAAATATGGTTAAAAGCACTGTATCCGACACCGCAGATTCAATCCCAGCCTGAAAAAAATCTGTCATGCATTAAATTTTGTTGCCTTTCAACTGCGAACCATTAGTGCTCGCATAAAAAATTACATCTGCCAGAAAATATCAGCGAGCGATGAAAAGGAAAGAAGTGAAGCCGATATCTCTCTGCGTTACTGTTGACACAACCCACGGTCACGACGCTAAATGTCACGCAACTACATTGCTTGCTTCCGTTAATCACACAGAAAGCAGCTTTCACGTCTCTTTCTGACGATGAAAACACTTGAGCCGTGATTAGGTGCTAACAGCTAATAAACGAGAAGCACACACTCTGCTCCAGTCCCAATTACATCCTTCTGGACTCAACACGACGAGCCAGCGCTCTGTCATAACACACAGCTCACAAGCACTCCTGGAAAGGTGTTAGTGCAATGCAACATGGGTAATGTGACGCTCTGCTTGGAACAAATGCCTTATAGTTCTGTGAGCCATTGCTCTTGCTTTAATAGAAAGCAGAAGCTCATAAATGATTCGATACGCTGCAGGTGTTGATGCTTCTGTGCACGCGTTATTATTCTGTACATATCTGAGGTTTGTTATATCATTACTTGAAATAAAATACACTGAAATAAAAGAAAACTAAACTTCATCAACTAAATCTAAAATTTAAACCATTAAATACATTACAATAATATAAATATTAAATGAAATAAAATAAACAAAAATGTAAGTCTATTTTATTTCAGCTGGATGTCAATGCAACATTTCTCTTTTTTGAAGAAGTACTAAAATAAATCTAAGTACTAAAAGCCATTTTAAAAACTACTAAAAATGACAAATGCACACAGCAAAAATAAAACGTCAGCTAAAACAAAAACTGAAATTTAAAAAAAAAAACATTAATCTAAAACTAAAACGAATAAAAATAACAAAATTGCTAGAACTTTAAACTGAAATTAAAATGAAAACTAAAAATCTATATTTTCAAAAATATTGACAAATAAAACAAAAACTCATGTTACAAAAAACAATTAAACTGTAAACAATTTAATTACAATTTAAAATTAAAACAGAAAAACATCAGCATATTAATAAAAACAACAGCTAAAACAATACATGAAAAATTAATAAAGCTTTAATCAAAAGACTTAAAAATGACCAAAAAAATATTGACAAAAAACAAAAACTAATAAAAATGACAAAAAGTAACTAAAATTAAAATGAAAACACATAAAAAATTAAATTATGCAAAATCATAATTATTAAAATGTAAATTAAATTGAAAACTAAAGTAAAAAATAAAAAACTTTGACAAAAAAAAAAACAAAAAAAAAAATTTTATTTAAAAAAATAAAAAATAAATAACATTTTTAAAATATTTAAAATACTGACAAAAACATTAGTACATCAATATTGCTTAACTGACAAAGCTCAAAAACATGGTGAGCTGCAGATTTTATGTTCTTCATGAAGGTATAGGAAGGTAAAGTACGACTATCTTAACATACCTAGTTTGCTCTTCCTCATGTTTTGTTATGAGATACGCACTTCCTATAAACACGTTATGTAATTAGCAGCATGCTATCAAGACAAGGTGGAATTATGTCCTTTGATGCTATAAGACTCTTATGTAACGCTGAGAAAATCCAAACAGTCTTGTTTATTAGGCCCGAGATGCGCTGACAATAACTCATCAGATACTATACGTTTGTGACGTTTGGTTTTAATATGTGTGATGTGAACGGTGCGGCTCTCAGGTGCACGGAGTGGAAAAAGCCCAGTTTTTGTTCCAGAACTTTCCACAAATATTTCAGGCGTACTGAAATTAGAGCTGGAGTCCGTCCAGGTCTTTGAATTCCAGTCGAGGCCGTCGCACGTGCCAGACTGACTCTGTTTTTAATTTTTCACCCTTCTTGTGTTTTCCTTGCAGAGGCCGCGCTTCTCAATGCAATCATTCTTTGATTCCTGGCGAATCTGTCGGCGTTTGCTCAGGAAACGGGGCCAGATCGGCTTCCTGAGCGGCTCAGGAGGAAACACGGAAATAAGAAAGGGGTGTGTGTTTAAAAATAACTCGGGTATAAAAGGTCCAGGCAGGATCCCACTCACTCTCAGAGTCGAGGGAAGTTTCTCTGGTGGTGCACACTAGAAAGGAGCCTTCAAAGAGTCACGCTACTACCAGGATTTCTGCATGAACACCGATTACAGTAAAACCAACAAAATTACAGTTTCAGTAGTTATAAAAAATTATATATAAAAAACTAAAGATAGTTATATCTCCCCACTAAAATTATTTTATTTCACCACTCTAAAACTACAAATTATTAAAAGCTATATAGAAATCAAAATAAATAATAAAATTAAAGTGAAAACAGAACATTTAAAAAGAAAATCGAAATCATTTAATTTAATAAATAAGTTATAATATATAATGTATATTATAAAATGTATAAATATTATCTAAATATACAATAATATATACTGACATTTAAAAAAAAAAAAACCCCACAAAAAACACAAAATTTGTACAACTAAAATTACAATCTGAATTACAATCTGAACTGTTTAGTTTAACTTGAAGTACTTGCCTTGCGTAATAAATTAAAATGAATAAAGATATAAGAATGTTTTTATATATAATAAATTACTAAAACACAAACAAAATTTATCTTTAACTATAATTGAAGTGAAAATATAAAAATTATATACATGCATGTGTGTGTATTTATACATAATAAGTAAACACACTATTTCACTAAAATTATGGTAAGAATAAAATCTGACTCAAACTATTTAACCGTTTAAAAAATATGCATCACACACATTTGAATTACTCTACACTTATTCTTATTAGCATTGTAGTTATAACCAGACACCACTGTTGTACCATTACACATCATAATACACTCTCAGAAATAAAGGTACAAGCTGTCACTGGGGCGGTACCTTTTCAAAAGATACACGTTTGTCCATTTTGGCACCTTAAACGTACATATCAGTAAAAGTGTATGTATTTGAACAAAATAGGTACAAAAGTGTATCTTTTGAAATGGTACCGCCGCAGTGGCAGCTTTTGTACCTTTATTTCTGAGAGTGTATTATGATGTGTAATGGTACAACAATGGTGTCTGGTTATAACTACAATGCTAATAAGAAGTCAAGAACATGGTGTGTGTTCCACAAAACATGTAGTAATGCCATGTAAGACAGATTTCTACACACACCGGTCTATTTTAAAGGCCTAAAATGTCGAAAATGACAACAAAACACTGATGCGTCTGCATTCTGGTTGAGACTGTCTACAGTTTAGACACATCATGTTAGGCTGTAAATCATAATTACAAAGCCGAGAATGTAAAATGGGTGTAATGCGCAAACTTCACACACAAATCAAGCAAAACGTGACATGAGACTGACACGAGATTGACATGAGAATGATCCGTACTGTAAGCAGCGATAAAAGAAGCTGCTGTTTGTAAGATTCCTGCTTGGGTGTTGTAGTGTAACGTTTATGTCGCATGCATTTCTAACGTGAATGAACAGTAAGTCATGCCAAGTGAACACAGCATCTGATATAACACAATGTTCACTACGACAGATTCACACATTTCTAGGACTGTATACGGCTTTTGTAAAAACATGTCTATATTTTGCAACTTTCACATGTGTTGCCAAATCCTTTCAATATTGTGCAAAAAAAGTCATTTTGTAAGATTAAGAAATAATTCTCAGAATTAGCTGCTCGTTCTTAGAGGACACCTTATTTGTCACAACTAAAAACTCTGATTCGATGAATCATTTGAACAAAATGAGAAGATATCTGTTTTAATACTAATATATGAAGAATGGCGCATGGTGACTTACTTAATGCTTCAAAATAGAAACACAATCACTAAATGTGACCCTGGACCACAAAACTAGTCATAAGTGTCAGTTTATTCATCATTTGAAAGCCGATAAATAAGCTTTCTATAGATATATGGTTTGTTAGGACAGGACAATATTTGGCTGAGATGCAATTATTTGAAAAATTAGTTAGTCTGAGGGTGTAAAAAACTCAAAATACTGAGAACATTTCTTAGCAATGCATATTACTAATCAAAAATTAAGTTTTGACATATTTACAATAAAAACTTCATGTAACATGATATTTAGCTAATATCCTAAAGATTTTTAGAATAAAAGAAAAATTGATCATTTTGCTATAAATATACCCCAGCGACTTAAGACTGCTTTTGTGCTCCAGGGTCACATATATCAAACAAAAAAATGCAAGTATTTTATCTAATTGTTTAAGAGCACATAAGTCAAATAAGGTCGTTTTCTGCCAAGAGACTTAAACATGCAGACATGCACTTACATGCATGCGGGGATGAAAATAGCCATTGATACAACACAACGACATGAACGCGCTTGCATACTGACACATCATTTAGCAATGATGCATGTAATGCGGGCTGGGAGCGTGCTGGATCTCTGCCATGACAGACTGAACACATGTCAGACTCCTGCGTGCACATGACGTCTGTAATTGCTTTCATTGAGTGCAGTGGAAAAAATGAGCAGAATGAATATGTAATGTTCGGCTGCCTAAACACGGCGACTGTTACCACAAACATGCACCGTTATACATCGTCTACATGACATAAGATGACATGAGAGAACCAGCACTGGCTTTTGAGTCAACAACGGCCGTTCACATCCAAAGAGCCTATTACAGGCAATTTGAGGTGACATTATGCAAATGTGCAATGATTGCCAGTGATGTCCGCTCAATGTAAAGCTCAAAACATAACTGAGTTCAAATGCCTCGAGCCACGCAAGTGTAATTTTGTGTGTTTATGTTCTGAAATACATTAGAATGCAATTTAACATGCCACTGTCTATCAGGCCAAAAACTGGCATATATATGTGTGTGTGTATGTATATATATATATATATATATATATACAGAATAATGTAATAATTATAATGTTGAAACTTTGGAATAACTTTTTTTTTTAAGTTGTTATTTTTACTGTATTTTTTCCCACCAAGGCAGCTTTTATTTATAATAAAAACAAAGTAAACCAGTAACACACAAAATAAAATAATAATTCTGTTTCAAGTAAATGCGGTTCTTTTGAACTTTCTGCTAATCCAAGAATCCCGAAAAAAAAATATTTATCACAGTTTCTACAAAATATTGAGCGGCACAACTGTTTTTTTATCATTGATAATAATCAGAAATGTTTCTTAAGCAGCAAATCAGTAAATAAGAATGATTTCTGAAGGATCATGTGACACTGAAGACTGGAGCAATGATGCTGAAAATACAGCTGAACATCACAGAAATAAATTATAGTTTAACATATATTCACATAGAAAGCAGACATTTTAAATTGTAATAATATCTCACAATTTTTACTGTTTTGATCAAATAAATTCAGCCTTGGTGAGAGCAGTGGATTTATACTGAATGTCTTGCATCATAAAGCATATCTGATTTTAGTGTGAAGGAAGAGCACACACACTCATTCACACACAAACGTAATGCGTCACACAGAATGAATTCATACGGTTGTGAGCGAGAGTCACCTGAACTCATGCGGGAGGAAGTGCAATCAGTTTATCCCGTTAATCAAAGGACACACTTCCTGTGGAGCTCCGTGGAACTTGGAATGATGACATAATCCGTTAGACGTAACCGTGCTCTTCCCAAAACCTGTGAGAAATCACAAACCAGATCTCTTCAATATCTCAATTCTGAGAACAATCAAATACGACTTAGTGCACATAAAGACGTTTCCAGCATCTCGGATGTTTCTCCGGAGAAAAAGATCTTATATTTCTCAAAATACCTCAATAATGTCTCGGAGCATTGCATGCGATCTCAGTTTGAGCTTTCTCAGTTACATTTTGATAATCTAACATGGCTTTCAATGGAAATTAACGGCATATATGGCCATTTACATAAGCCCCTTGCTTAATTCTTAATGATTCATTTTATTAGCAACAAATCAAACTAGAAACACCAGAAACTCTAGTTTGCATAATAGATTACGTGAGCCACCTTTCATTTCTATTGAACAAACATGACCATAGAGACAAGAAACATCCCAAAATCATTCTTACTCAACACAAAAAGCACGTAGAAACTGAGGGACAATATGCAAATCTGAACGCTTTATCAGCTCATGACTGCTATGAGCTATTAAACACTGGTGATGAAACTCTGGGGTCAAGATGTCAATGCAATGAGTTTCACACCATTAAGCTTCAGAATGGTTTCATGTTTAAATAGTTACAGCAGGGTATATATGGTACGCAAAATCATGTATATACTACAAAAAAGTACCACTTTTATAACAAAATATCCAAAAAGGCATTGCCACGTTTACGTAACGTTCACTGTGATTTTTATATGTTTACCTCAGTAACACCATGCACTGAATATGTATTATGAAAAATACTATGGTATATGGATACAGAAATCAAACTATGTTTTAAAGCGTTACTAAACTAAATAAAGTACCACAGTATTACCATGTTTTGGACACTAACATGTAAACACCATAGCATTATCCGTTAACCAAATAATGTTACGGTTGTAACATAACGTAAATATTTAGTCAGCCAGCACCATGGTAAATATCAGTGTACTATAGTACTAGAGCGCAGGGAACCAACGTGCAAAGGTCATGAACTAATTATGAACCAATTGTGTATTTCTTTCAGACGTAAACGTCCAGTTATTCTTTTTCTGTCAGTTTCTTCAATGGCGTGCTGAACAGTGTGGCGCGTCGCGTCGCGTCCTCGGGATATCATTAACGACACTAATGGCTGCTAAAGCAAAGCCAATAATTCCCAGCAACCATCAGCATTCCAGCCATTTAATCCCCCTCCATTTACACCTGAATGAGGCGAAAAGTAAGGCGAAGATCTGAGAGGAGAGAGTCAGCGGCTCAGGTGAGACTGGCGCCTGCTGTCCGCGTTTAGACAAACCCGCTGCGGCGCACAATCATCATGATAAAGCGCCTTTGAGCGCGCACAACGCCTCGCTTTCACATTAATCGCGCTTTACGTGCTCTCCTCAAACCACACGTCTCCTTACTACAGTAAACACGGTAAAACTCCAGCTGTCACGCTGCGTCAGTCACAATACCTGAGATGCAACCTGAGGAAAAATAGGAGATAAAACAAACAAAAAAAACTCTATAGGCCTATATAGTTTAAAATTTAAAAACAATTTGAGAGGGGAAAAATTAGGACCGCGTAAAATACTTTTCTTGAGTCCACTTTATGTACGTTTTTTCATCCAAAATGGAAAGATGTTTACAAAATATTTCCCATGTGTTTCCCTCTCTCTCTCACTCACACACACGCGCACGTATTTATATGCGTGCATTCTACCTGAACAAATGTCCATTTTCATAAACAGCCTCAAATGTAAAGTATTTACAGCCATGTTGTTTGCATGTTAGCCTGTTCATGCATTGATTGACAGACAGATGTTTTAGTGTTAATCTGTAGATAGCTACGCCACCTTTGGCTCTAAAGCCCCACTAAACTATCAAACGAGCATTATCTGAGGTCAAGCCCATCTAATCTTCGCCCAGTGTGTTTTGGTGGTTTTTACAGCAGAGGAACCACAGGTGGAGAGGATCGCATCAACCGTCACCATGATCCACCAACCACAAACAACTCACTGTCTTCAGTCTTTAAAACTAGACTTGGTTCCAAACCATGCACACTTCTATTCATCACATGTTTACGGCTTTCTTTGTAATAAATGTGCACCTCGTTTACCTTTTATAGCATCCCACCTAAGTCTATGTATATGTAATGACAGGGACGAGCGGTTGACTTTTGGATCACCTACTAATCTATTGTACAGAAAATTGCCAGATCAGCATGCAAAAACAACTTTATTTGACTTCTCTAAATGTAACCTCATTGTGCAGTCACTTGCTTTCATTGGAAAGCGCGTATATTTGGAGACTAAATTACGCATGGGTGAATGTAGGCTGTTTGGAGACTGGAATTATACTTGGATCAATTCGGGCTTTTGTTAAAACGCCTTGGTAACAGTTGTGTGTGTGTTTTACACATATGATTGTAGTAACCGCCTCCTCTCGGCCGCGCCCCCGAGGGGAGGGGAGCGCGCGTCGTCACTCGCTTAAATGCGCCCGAGCGCGCCGTCCAGCGCTGAGAAACTGTGGACCTGTGGAGAGAGCGCACTGTGCCTTATATACCCACTATATTTGGGAACTCTGAACGCGGTTTCCTCCGCTCACACAATTGGTCCAGGAGAAGTATTTATTAGGTAGGAGGCGCTCCTGCCAGACGCACTTTGTTCATGACTCTGGAAGTTCGCTCGAGGAAAAAGCGCAACGCAGTTTGACATCTGTTCGGGAGCAAGTGCGACAAGACAGAAGAACATTACAACGCAGCACGCATCTTGGAAATGGCTTTACCTTGCCTTTTGCCTTCGATTTCAACGTTTGCAAACCAGAAGGAGAAACTTTGGGAGGATGTAAGTATTTGATTTTTTTTTTTTTTTGCACTCGTGAAATGGTGAAACTAGGGTGAATTAAAGGGACTTTGGGCGATGCGGGACACCAAACCTCAAAAGTGGTTAAAACAGGGTAAACACTGCGAAAAAAAGTTTCTAATTAAGCGAATCTGTTTGGTTTCCACTTGTTTGAACTAGATAAAACAAACATTGAAGATACGCATCGGAGAGCGAGCACGAACATCAGAAATGCCCATTTCTAGCATCTTGTCTCATATATATGTGTGTGCGTTTTTTTTTTGTAGTGTTTATATATATATATATATATATATATATATATATATTAATTATTAAAAACACTATGAAAAATATATGTATATATATATTTGTGTGTGTATAACGCAACACAATCATTGAGAGTGTATCTTGTTATATATGTAAATACGAAACAAGATACAGATATATGTAAAACTTTTTTTTTGGCCGTTTTCTGCACGTTTTCTTGTGATTTACACTCTCATTTGTTGCTTTTAAGTGTTGAGGTGACAATCACAGTAAACTGTAGATGTCAAAAGTACAGACGCGTCTCAAATTCATCACTCGTCACGAAATGCTGTCTATATGAGTCACGCAAAAGCATCTGAAAGTGTTTTAACTCTAAGCACCTTTGCTTCTGTCGCAGAGGTGGAAATGCGAGGAGGACAAACCACTGAGCTGCCCTCCGCTCAACGTGGCACAGCACATGGACATTTGTCGCGGCCGCAAGGATGACGAGGACCTCAGTAATTATCTGGACCTGGAGTTTATCCTGGCCAACACCACAGGACCTCTAGAGGCGGGAGCCGAGTTCGTCTCGCACGCGGAGCCATGCGGCATGTACTCGACAGCTGGAGCGTATGTGCCTCCGGAGCAGTGCAGCGCTCCTCCGCCATACTCCAACAGCCTGATGGCCGAGCTCCTGAGATCCGACGTGGACAGCACCTACGACAGCGCCGTTCAGGGACGGTTCATCATCAACTCCTTCCCCAGACAGGACTTTGTTGATATCAAAGTCGAGCCACCCATGGACGGTTACGGGCCAGTGATGGGTATGGTGCCGCAGAGCTGCCAAAAAATCAAACAAGAGGGCAACGTTTCGTGCATGATGTCTTTCGAGCAGCCCAGACTGGCCGTTTCTCCGCAGGCCACGGGGAATATGACGCCTCCGCTGAGTCCGGATGACTCCCACCTGCGCCAGACCGCCTTTCCTCAGGCTTTCCATCACTCGCCGCCGGCTTACGCTCAAATGCAGATCCCTTACACGGCACCACACCAGTTTGGCATGTTCGAAGATGCCATGGGCATGCAACCCAACATGCAGAGGGCTCTCCTGACTCCTCCATCCTCCCCGCTGGATCTAATGGAGTCCAAACCCAAGCGAGGGCGCCGCACCTGGCCGAGGAAGCGCACGGCGACGCACACCTGCACCTTCGCCGGCTGCGGAAAGACATACACCAAGAGCTCGCATCTGAAGGCCCATCACCGAACCCATACCGGTAAGAACGCCTTTAAGTTGGTCTTTGACATGCATTTGTGTTTTGAAAACCAGTGAAACTGATCCCCTCGCTTTGCATCATCAGGTGAGAAACCATACCACTGCAACTGGGAGGGATGCGGATGGAAGTTCGCCCGCTCTGATGAGCTGACACGCCATTTCCGCAAACACACCGGTCACCGGCCCTTCCAGTGCCATCTCTGTGAACGTGCCTTTTCCCGCTCAGACCACCTGGCTCTGCATATGAAGAGACACCTGTGAGGACTGGATCCGCAACCACATAACTGCCTTATTTAATGATTTAAAGCATATTGTTGATTAAGAAGTATATCATCCTTACACTCTTAAAAATAAAGGTTCAAAAGAACCATTTTGGTTCCCAAAGAACTTTATAGTGTCCTATAATATCATCATCTGAAGAACATTCACTGTTAAAAATAAAGGTTCCAAAAGAACCATTTTTGGAACTTTTCAGTGATCAGTTCTTAAAAGAATCAGTCCAAAAAAGAACCTTTTAAAAAATTTAACTAAAGGTTCCAAAAGAACCACTTTTAGTTCCCAAAGAACCACGTAAAGAACTTTTTACCATTTAAATATCCTTGAAATGTTGAAAGTTCTTTATGGAACTGTTGATGCCAAAAAAAGAACCTTTATTTTTAAGAGTGTACTTTTGTAACGAGTAGCTGGTACTACATAGTTTGAGCTCTTTTTAAAGCCTTTAATGCGTCCTGAAGGGCTGGTCCTACGAATCTGTGTCTGTTCTGGAGACAGCCTGTATGTTTAACGGTGCCTTTCCGAAGCCACGAAGAGTGCAAAGCCTGACGACTAGCAAACCTCCAGTTTTCTGATGTAAAAGTGCAAAATGCACGACGACGACGACAATGTTTTGCTCTTGAAACTGCCTTGCTACTATGCAACAAAACAGAGCTGTGTGTTCAAATGTGTTTGCATTTCTTTTTTTCAAACGTCTTGTATCTTGATGCACATCGAGTGGTCAGTGCCTCGTTGCACCATATGCACTAGGGCTTGAGGTCCTGTGTTTTTATAAGATTGTGTACATACATTTTATATTGTAAGTACTGTATTTATTGTAAATATTAAACTAAATTTGAATATATATGTATCCATCTGGTCTCTTGTCATGTTGGTTCTGACCTATTGGATGTCGGCTGCTAGTCTCTTATTACGGGCTCCTTTGAAGCCACTGGAAAACGAAGTCCCCAGAAACTGGAGACGTTTATGGCGAGCGAGGGACGTCGCATGAGTGCTATTCTTGAACCCCCACTCAAGCTCGCGGAGTCGGTATTATAGTTTAAACCAAGATGCTTTCCAGCTGCGTCAGGTTGAGGCCAGCAGCCTGTGGCTTCTGCCTATAAATACAAACACTACATTTACATAATTACAGAGAGAGAATTTAGATCCGTCTGGACGGAGGGGCACTCAGCTCTCGGCTGAAGATCCCAGACTCCAGAGACGCAGAAAAGACACGGACATCAAAGAGACTCCAGGGGCGCTTTGATGTCCGACGTGGAAGATTAAATCCCAAATCTGCATATTTCAGAAAAATATTTGTTAAGCATCAGCTCATTTCGCGTTGAGGCAGAAAGACTAGAAAAACATTCTGAGATTTAAAAAAAAATGATTATACGTGAAGTACTGTTTAGACACACCTACAAATGGTATATTATTACTTTTTTTTGTATTTCATAACAGAGAAACATGAACATTTTGATAAATGTTTTAGATATCACCCTGCTCATCACAATAATATATATATATATTTAGTACACTTGATGTGCATACTTAATGTAAATATTAAAAATATATGAATTCAAACATTCAAAATATAAAAATTCTATATAAAAAGAAAAATATGATTTATAAATTAATTTTATGTGCACGTAAAGTATATAAAATTCCAAGAGTTAAATTATATATATATATATATATGATGTGCATTCTTAATATAAGCGAAAAATCTATATCTAAATATCCATCTATCTATAATACAAAAATTTTAATATTATATTATATTATATATATATACAGCTCTGGAAAAAAAATAAGAGATCACTGCAATTTACTCCTAAGTCAGTATCTCTCAGAGTATGACAAGCATTTCATGCCAGTCTTTGTTAAATTTCTACACAAACATACTTCATTCTGTTTATTGAGGTACTT
>JAUMHE010038861.1:0-24093 GCA_032359235.1 Enteromius mattozi
CTTTATAAAGGATGAACTGACTATTTACTAATGCTTAACTAATGATTCATAGCATGTAGTTATTATAAAGTGTTACCGACTTTCAGATACTTTATTGAAGACTTGTAATTACACATACCCCCCCACTGTCACCTTTTTTTCTCTGATGAGTTTGCAGGTCTGTGTAAAGTGGTTTTATTTTATTTATTTTTTTTTAAACGTTTTATACTTTGCCAATGTCTGCGACGTCAGAATATGACTCTCATTTTAAGTCTATAACATTGGCCCTGTCCTTCCTTTTCCTCTTAGAGTCCCGCTGGAGCCAGTAATGACATGGGCAGTCGTGGTGTGAAACGTAAAGCTGAGGACAGTGACAGTGAACCGGAACCTGAAGATAACGTCAGGTAATAACACAACTTCTCAGCATTGTGGCCCATCTCTAGTGTTGTCTAATAGCTGACTCGTCAATAGACACTTTAAAAGTAAACAAGGTCCCATGCATTGAGCAATACATTTGTTACAGTATTTATTTATCTTTGTTAATCTTCACTAATAAAAATACTACAGAGCATTGTGAGTTTATAGCACAGGTCCATTAAATATTAACAGACAATATATTGGTAAATTTTAAAATTGCTATTTTAACGAAACTCAACGCTAAAAAATTACTTTCATTGTTAGTTTCTGTTAACTTAAAGGGTTAGTTCACCTCAAAATGAAAATTGTCTTTAATTGCTCACACTCATGTCGTTCCAAGCCCATAAGACCTTTGTTCATCTTCAGAACACAAATTAAGATATTTTTGATGATATCAGAGATATATCTGACCCTCCATAGACAGCAACACAACTGAAATGATCCCAGATCCAGAAACATCAGTAAAACAGTCCATGTGACATCAGAGGATTAACTTCAGTTTTGCAACTGAATTTATTATTTTTTTTTTGCTCTGGATTTATCAGTTTTTAAAATTTTCATGTTTTTTACTTTTTTATTGTTAGTTCATATTAACAAACGGGACTTTGCTGTAAAGTGGTATAATTTATTTTGTTATTAATTAAGCCTTCCTTAAGGCAGCGAGTTGATAAGGAAATCCATTTATTTATTTATTTTATTTTTTTTCAAATGTTTTGCACATCACACAAATATGAATATGAATCCAGCGGGGGTCTCTTGAGGATGCATCTCTGTACCGCCAGTGATTAATACAGCAAATGTTTCAGTGATTAGCTTTCCAACGCGGTCTAAATCGATTGGGTTCAATTGGTATTCATGGAGGTTTTCCATTTCCCATGTGGGACGCTGTAGAGGTTACACTAGACAGATGCAGCTCATCCTTGATTATGTGAGCTGCATTTTCAGAGCATGTCAAAACATCCTGACCACCGCTAAGGTGGAGAACAAGTTTCCCGTCGCCTCTTAATGGAGCCCCGTCAAAGTGGGAAATTCTCATAGGCGTGCATATGCATATAAGTGAACCCGCTCGGTTTGGCACAGGAGAGCCTGGTTTCAGTTTAATGAATTCAGGCCTGTCTTTGGAGATGACGATAAACTGAGAGGTGTATGTGTCTGTGACTGTGTTTTAAATGTGTTTGACAGGTTATGGGAGGAGGGCTGGAAACAGCGTTACTACAAAACCAAATTTGACGTGGATGCGACAGATGATGAGTTTCGAAAGAAAGTGGTGAAGTCGTACGTGGAGGGCCTGTGCTGGGTGCTCAGGTACTACTATCAGGTAAGTCACTGGTACAATAATCACATTAATCTGGCTTTGCACAGTGTTTTAATACCACTGAGATACTACTATAGTTTTATTAATACTTGACAGTTAATACAGTTCATTTTAAACTTGTAGTTCATTCATTCTTTCATTTTTATATAGCTTATTTTATTAGTTCAGCTTTTTTTTTTGTAAAGTCTGAAGTGTGTATACGTAAAAAAAAAAACTGATTTCAGATCATGCTGAATGCTTTTCTTTAATCAATGTGCATAGTGTCTATATGATGAATGCATAAAATGTGTGCAAAATGGTTGTGTGTGTATATATAAAGAAATGACAGGTTTAACTTATTATACCAGGTAAGAGGTATATGTATGTGTGTGTGTATATGTATGATATATATATATATTTTAGCATTGCATTAGTAGTAGATCAAAATGATTTTGCTACAGGTCCATAAAAATTGAATATTTGTTGCTGTTACAAGGCTGATCAAAAATACAGTAAAACAGGAATATTGTGAAGTGTTAATGCGGTTTAAAATGAGGGGAAAAAGATGAATGAATTATTTATATGACAGCTTATTTTTAGCAGCCATTACTCCAATTAATATTAAAAAGTCATGCTACTTAATATTATTTTAGGAAACAATCTATTCATGATTATTTGAATAGAATGTTGAAAAGAACATAATTTTCAGAATTAGAAAGTGAAAAAGTGAATTAGAATAAAAAAAATAAATAAGAGAACCTCCCACATTGGTTTTATTTTACAGTTGTTAAAGTCTTGGGCCTTAACCTGGTCAATTCACAGTTAGTTAGTGTTGTAAAATTATGATGTGCAGCTTCGGAGTAGACAGGCTAATGCCGGCATGGATATTACACTTATTTTGAACCTTTATATTTTAACTGCTTTTGCATTATGAGTCAGAAATGAACAGTTTTTGCATCTCTACTTTGAAAGAATCTCCTTGGCATTTTCTGTTTGTTCACCAGCCCGAGGATCAGACAGCTTTGCTCTGTGTTTGCCCTGCTCTTTGAGCCGGTTAGTGTTATCTAGTTGAGTTTTAATGCAGGGTCTTGATCTTTAGCTTGAAATTCAGTCATTAGAGCTGCGTTCTCTCCAGCAGATCTCTGGTTGATTAGAGTCCTGTGTGCAGGGATTTGTCGGCAGTAATTGGAGCTCTATATATATATGCAAGGCCTGCGCTCGCTCCATGTGCTCGGTGGATGAGAGCCGTCCCACGGGAACCGCTGAACAGATTCATTATGGAATCTCACTGCTGCGTGAGACGTGTTTGCTCCCTTCTGCCACATATTCGCTGATTTACACACACACACACACACAGATGCTGCCAAGTGGTAGATGAGAGGAGGCATTACTGCAGATTGTGTTCAGGGGCAGATCTCTACATGCCTTTTATTTACCCACATTAGGGTGTCTATTTTTTCATTTGAGGGGTCACGATTATAATTTCTATTGCACGGATTTCATGCACCTTTTTGCTTTTTGCCACTTGACTGAATGTCAATTTAAATACGGAAAATTAATAGATTGGTTGACTCTATAAAGGAAGCAGAAAGCTATATATATATATAATTACACACACACACGCACGCATACATACATGCATACATACACACGTGTGTGTGTGTGTGTATGTATATATATATATATATATATATATGTATATAATTTTGACTAGTACTGTGTGTATGTGTATATTATGTGAATATGTGAAATTACATTTGTGAGTACATTTGTACATACATATGTGAAATTATTTCCTTTTAAATTAAACAGCCCTAAAGCTAGATGATTGCTAGATGAGCTTAACTTCTTTTGAAAATGATCAATGTTTAGTAATAAAGTAGGCTATATTGTCACCCTGCAATTTAAAATTGAACATTATAATACATATAAAACGTTATCTGCATACAATGCTTGTTAAAGCATTGTATTCACCCAAAAATGAAAATTCTGTCATTAATTACTCACCCTCATGTTGTTCCAAACCCATAAGACCTTCGTTCATCTTCAAAACACAAATTAAGTAAACAAAAGTGAATCATTGGATCTTGAATTTTTTTATTTCAATATTCATTTGTACCATTTCAAAGAATTGATTTTTAAAAATTAAATTACTCCCGACTGTAGAAAAAGAAATGCAGATACAGGCAGACATTTACAAAATTGTCCTTAATTTCTTTTTTAATGCATTTTCCCACTTGTATTTGGATCAGTTTTTTGGGCTTGTATATTTTTAACGTGTATCTACTTTAAAATTCTTGTAAATGTTCATGACCTTAAAGGTAATAGACCTGGACTAAATCCAGAAATTGTGGTCTTTTATTAGTTTGTGTCTTTTGTTGAGGCTCTCTTGGCTCTCTCTTAAACTGTCTGGTCTAAATGCCCTCTGGAGTGTTAATTGAGCTGTAAATTTGACGGTGTATCAAGGTCTCCTATTGAAAGTGTAAGTGTGACAGGCTAATGGAAGAGGTCTTAAGAATGACTTGGATTGAAGGTCTTTCCACAATCAAGCATTTCTGATTGAAGTAACTGAAGATGTATTTAACTTGTCTTTGTGTGGTATGACGGACAGTCTCTAAGTGTCTGTTTTTATGTCACAGGGCTGCGCATCCTGGAAGTGGTATTTTCCCTTTCATTATGCTCCGTTTGCCTCTGACTTCAAAGACATCAAGGGCATGTTCAGCGATTTCGAGAAAGGGACCAAACCGGTAATTTGAAGCGCAGCACTGAGGCAAAACAAATAGTGCACAAGTGTTTGTGCGTTAGTGCATTGTTCTTGTATTGCTGATGTAAAGACTGTTGATTTAACTCCTATTTCCTCATTTGTAGTTCAAACCTCTGGAGCAGCTCATGAGTGTATTTCCTGCTGCCAGTGGAAACTTCCTGCCAACAACATGGAGAGCTCTGATGACAGACCCAGTGAGTAACAGATTTACCTCAGAGAATGAGCTACATTTGATCTTTATAATTTTAAGAATTTTAAATCATGAAGGAAAGTTTGTTCTATTTTTTTTTTTTTTTTTTTTTTTATACCCAATTGACAGATTTATTAGGGGCCAAGCACCTATTGGATCCATTTTTGTTCTTGTTTCAGACGGTGTTCATTCCCATATTTTCACTTGTGTTGTAATTTATAGCTACTTTTATTAACTCTGCAAGACAAGCAATTTAAATTTTTATTATTATTATTATTATTATATATATATATATATTATTATTATTTTTTTTTTTTTTTTTTTTTTTAGAATTTTGTTTTTATCTTATTTTGTCATTATCTTTTTCAATTTTGTTAAATATTTTTGTATTTTTATTACTTAATCTTATTTTTATTGGAGTGGGTTTTTTTTATTTTCGATTTTTGGATGTAGAGTTGTTTCCTTATTTTAGAAAAAAAAATAAGATTATTATAATTATTATTACTATTATCTTTATTATTTTTATTCCTTTTGTTTGTTGTTATATTTTTGATTATATCGACATACATACTGCTCCATAATTGTGCAACGTAACGCCAGGGACATTAACATTTAACAGTTTTAACATTCTTCATTTATGTAATTATTTTGTTTTGATCTGTTTTTAACAGGAATCCTCAATCATTGATTTCTATCCTGATGATTTCGCCATTGATTTGAATGGGAAGAAGTACGCCTGGCAGGGTCAGCACTTCATTTTGAGCTTCACAGTCTGATCAGAAGCAGTGAGTAGTGTATTATGCTGTCAGTCATTGTGATTTGCTCTTCTCCTCTAAGGTGTTGCTTTGTTGCCGTTTGTGGATGAGCGAAGGTTACGAGCAGCATTAGCAGACGTCTATCCTGATTTGTCCTCAGAGGAAGGTGAGGCATATTCTTTTATAGCCAAGCAGTGTAAAAGTAGAAATACTGGACGGTCATGTTGTTTTTTGGTTTTTTTTAATTTTGTGCTTAAATGGTTTATCTTTAGTATTGTATCCTCTGATGGTTGTTTTCAGAGAGAAGGAACAGTCTAGGAAGTGATGTCATGTTTGTGGGGAAGTCCCACCTCCTTTGTGATTTCATCCGGGAGCTCTACCTTGCAGAATCTCATGAGGTACTGCTCTTCCTCTGCTTATAAAAACGAAGCTCATTTACATAAAATATGACTTTTAATTCCTACAGTGTCATTAATCCAGCAATGCATCTTCTGTATTTCTGAAGAGTGTATATACACACACTTCATTTACTAATCTTCCTTTTATGAACTGTTTCTGCAATATTCTCATTTTTTCATTAATCCAACACTCTTTTTCTTCTATTCTTTACGATGCTACTTCTACCCACATGCAAAAGCACAAACAAAAAATGTTTTATAACAATAAAAATTGCAGTTAAGAAATTTTATTTTAATTATATTTCAAGTTAAAGGAAATTAACTTCTTTAAAAGACCTTTAAAAAGTTCAGAAATTGCATTAAATAATCGTCATTTTATTTTTATTTATTTTTGCTTAATCACACAGTTCTTTCTCAAATGAAATTGATCTGGACCAAAAGCTGTAGTGTAAATCCCCTAACATTAGGTTCACTAGTAACTAGTTGCTAGTTAGCATGCATATTTTGTTTATTGGTCCTTTTAGATCTCACATTAATGCCTTTTTATTAATGACCAAATTCTAGATCTCTTAATCCAACCCCATAACTAACATGGCTACTACAACCTTACTAACTATTAAAGCAGCAAATTAGGAGTTTATCGAATTAAAACTTTTAGGTAGTAGTGAATATGTGATCCCAAATCTGAAGTGTTATCAGTAATCTCTTAATCCAATACTCTCTCTCAAGGATACTGAGATCCCTGCAGAACTTTGCCATGGAATCCAAGGTATATTAAATCTAGATGAAGACCCTATTCTACCAGATAAGTAAGGAGACACTACATTTCTTATTTGTCTTTTTTTTTTTTTTTTTTCTTTTGTTTTCTTTTCTTAAATATGTTTTCGTGTTTTGTCATGACCTGGGTGATGTCTGTTGAGACACTTGAAACTAAAGCTTCACAAATCCTGTGAAACACCATTTTTTTTGTTTTCCTCAGACCAGTGGAGTCTCCGATCCCAACGCTGAGAGACATCAGCAGCAACAACGCTATTGGGTAAGAGCTGGTTTCATACATCAACCGATTATCAGCCGGTCTCAAAGTGATCAAATATCATCTGATGATCAGTATATAGGTCTATATTCCCTTTAAGTTGCTATTTTCAATTGGTTTATTAGTTTGTGCATCAGTCTGAGTCATATTGAGCTCTATGAGCTACTCAAGGACTCGTGTGCCAGGCATTGAAACATCTGCCTTGTCCTGCTGATGAAACCCTGACACCGCATGAAACCCTGAGATGTTTAACAAAAACTTTTAGATGAAGTCTGGATTAATGGCGTTTATCTGAATGCGTATATCCAGGCATTACACTTAATTGTTTGTACTTAATACTGATGATTTCTGTTTGGCAGAATCAAATTCAAGGATCCGCAGTATGATGACGGTTTTGTGTTCAAGGCTGTTATCCTTCCAGGGGCGAAGTAAGTGCTGCACTATTCAGTATTAAGACCTATTGAATATTCACATGAAAGAGAGTTTGAATTCGATTTTCAGTTATGTTTACTGTTTTAATATTTATGCATTACAATTTCTCACTTCAGGATCCCTAACAAGGTTCTTAAACCGGGTGATTTTGAACAGAGTAACCGCGGCCCATGGAGACCTCAGCTGGGATTTAACCCAAACCGCCAGCAAGCCCATCTGGACCAATCGGGTTTCAGAAAGCTCAAGTAAGTGATACAAGTCCCACCCAATCCATCAGTTTATTTGGTTGAGTTCTTGCATTTAATGCTTTTAAGTGGCATTGTGTAAGAAGAAACCAAATTAGCACAATAGTTGGTATAAAACGGGCTAATTAAACATCTGGTGAATTCAGGCTTCGGCGACGACAGATGAATTATGCATGGTGTTTAGAGGAGATGTATGCAGATGATGCCCACCAAAGACTTAATTTCTTAATGAAAGCTGTTATTGGGTTTGATTGGATGGTGCAGGCAGGTGTTCTTGGACTTCAGATACTTCTGTGATCTCTAATTTTCAATCTTTATTTTATTATAAAGACTTTGCCTGAATATTTGGCCTATTACGGTATATTTTGGGACTTTAGTTTGGAGTTATCAACCTTTTCAAACCCAAAACAAGGCTTGACACTGCAGGTGAATAGGGTCAAAAAATTAACTAATAGTTATCACTTTACTTGCATAGTTGATTGATTACATTGATAATTGCAAACAATTTTTGTATTACAAGTTAAATATGCAAATGATGCATTATTTAAGGAAATATGCACTATGCACACATTTCTAGAACAAAAATTTAAACACTAAATAAAATTCTTATTTAATTTTTTTTGACATTAGTGTCAAAAGTTTTTACCCAGGGAATTTTGGGTATCTCATTTTGTCACTCCATAATTTAGAAAATACTTAGAACAGACAGAAAAGAAAAATACATTTTGACAGTTTTTTGGGGGGAATAAAATGTTGTATATTATCAAGCAAATTATATATGAGCAAAACCCTCTGTAAAAACCTTCAGGATATATACAAGAATAAAATGTAAAGTTTGAGAAAACATCCTTTAAAAATATTTATTGTAATTGAAATCCATTGATGCAAATAGAGAAAGTGCTTTAAAACAAACACTTAACAGTGACTTTTGGATGTTTTCTTTCCACTAGTTAGACAAAATACTAATACAGAAAAATCAAAAAGCCCAAAATCTCAAATTTGACAGGTTCATGAAAAAACAGGGTTTTTGCCTGCAGTGTCTCCCCTTACAGCAGTGTTTGTAAGCTTTTAAAACTCCAAAAGCAGCACCTAGCGGCAAATAATGAATTTGCATTTTCATTTAGATCAGGGTCAAAGTGGCCGGGCAGTATGCTAATATTTCCTGTTGACCGCAACATGAGCTTGGGACTTGTTGTAATACTTCTAGTTTTACTTACTGATAGCAACTTAACCCAAAGAACCCTCTCTCTCAGCCAATTCTGGGACAGTATCGACCAGAATTATGAAAAGAAACAACCCATTAAATTCTGAAGTATTAATTTGTATATTTTTGAAAACACCCAATGACCTAAAAATCCAGATTTTTAAATGTATGTAAACTTTCAACTTCTGTTAATGTTTTCTCTCTCTCTTTTCAGTCACTATGTGGACAGAAATCAAAGGGGTGGTCTGTTCGGTGCCGGCCGGCCTTTCGAGTCTCAGCATAGGGGCGGTCAGTACAGCAATGCCCCGCCCCCCAGAAGTTATAACCAAGGAAACTACCGTCCACCTCAGAGAGGCCATTACCCTCAAAACCAATGTGAGTTTTACACTTTCTTAAAGTGAGACTGTCTCTAGTTGGATTTGTGTGGAGGGAACAATCTTCTAAGAGTCCTTGATCTATAATTTTGCTTCCCCCAGGGAAAAACACATCAAAATCCTCCCATATTTTAAACGTCCAACAAAGAGGATTGTTTATTGGTCAAATGTGCAGCAAAAGTAACTTACTATGACATGCAGTTTTGTCATACAGTCCATTCTTATTCCAGTGTCCCAGAAATTGTTGTGTCCAAGCAGTGTTTAATGCAGTAGTTTGGTGACCCTGAGGGACAGGAGTCACTCTAAACATGTACATTGACCTTGTGTCCTCCTCAGTGTCTCTGTCGCCCCCGTCTCCTCTGCTGCTCTCCTCCACCGTCACTTTGATGTGGCAATTTGCAAGTTGATGAATAATAGCATCTGTGGGCGAATAGAAGCCGCCCTGCTGCCACTTGATGCAAATAGAGGTTTGGGGGTTTTTGCTGATCACTGCTGCTCTTCACTGGCCTGTGCGCTGCGGCCCTCATGCAAAACCCTCCAGTTAAACGTACGGCACGCTAACCGGCCTGTATGCCATTCATGCTTCTATGAATAAGGCAATCAGAGTAAATATTCAGGATTTTATGCTTGCGATTATTCAGCTGATTTGAGATTTAATTTGGCTTTTAATTCCCGCTCCTTTTTAGTCAATTTTAACAGTGATTTAATATCAGTTTTTGGGCAGACTATTTCATTTGTCTAAATTCATATCTTCTGTGGAACACAAAAAGAGATGTTTAGCACAATGTTCATGCTGCTCTTTTCCCATATAATGAACGTGTGGTGATTTTAAAAAAGTAAATAAATAAAAAATTGTGTTTGTTTGCTATTACTCCAGTCTTCAGTCTCACATGAACCTTCAGAAATAGGAAAGCCCCATTCACTTTTATTAAAAAGAACAGCATTTTCCTTTTGTGTTCCACCAAAAAAAAATTAGACCTAATATTTTCTGGAGTTGAACATCCTTTAATAGTTTCATGTCACGTCATTGCATTAAGCTCATGATGTTTTCTCAGAGAAACGCAGCATCAGCAGCAGATCACTCTAAAGGAGTGTGTCTGTGTGCCAGTGACCAAATCCTCGTTAACTTTTCCCAGCTCGCTGTCTTTCTCCCTCTCCCTCCTGGGGTGTCGGCTCAATGCGGAGTTCCCGCGACACGCTGAAGGCTTTTGTTAACCCTAATCAAAACAGCTGGTGCTAAAGGACCAACTAGTGTATTACAGTCCTGCGGTCTTCGTTCTATGGATATTGATAAGCTGTATTGTAGAGGTTCATTACAGGCTCATTACAGAGATCAGGGTCCATCTGTGTGTACGTCTGCGCTCTGGGACGATGTAATCCCTGTGTTAAGTTAATGAGAACACCGTTTACTGTTGTTTTTAATGCGTAATCCTATTTGGGCTTTGTGTCAACTGGCTTTAACTTCCCAACATTCATTGTGTGAACTGCGGACGGTGTTTATTGAGAGCAGGATGAATTGGCTGTAATTTCGTCTTTCGTTTGACTGGTTGTGAGATGAGCCGGGATGAATTAGTGCTTGATAATGGAGGTGTAAGTGGGTGGTCCAGCCTCTTTCTCTCTCTGGTCATTAGATCTCATACTGGATTTTTGGAGGTGTTTATTGGCTGCCGAATTAAACGTCTAGGACATCTGACAGCATCTGTTGATCACCACAGAAGAGCGTCTTTCATCCTGCTTTTACAGTGATGCGTATACAATAAAAATCGATGGATGAAGACATTGTAGCTGAAATATACAATTTTAAAAATGGGTGTTTGTCTCATATTTGGTAACCTTCACTTTGTATAGTTACATCCAGCTTCAAGTCTCCATTATGACCAAAAAAGCAGTCTGTGCAAGCATTGGGAAAGCATTAGTGAAGGAATAGTTCACCTAAAAAATGCAAATATAAACATTTTCTCCCCCTCATATCGTTAAAGATAAGTTTTTCTTCATTGGAACAGTTTTGGAGAAATGTAGCATTGAATCACTCTCTCAGCAATGGATGCTCTGCTGTGAATGGGTGCCGTCAGAATGAGTCTAAACAGCTGATTAAAAACAGCACAATAATTCACGCCACTCCAGTCCATCTGTTAACATCTTGTGGAATGAAAAGCTGCATATCTGTAAGAAATAAATCCATCATTAAGACTTTTTTAATGTCTAACAATTGCTTCTGGCCAAAATAAGAGTCCTTGATCTATAATTTTGCTTCCCCCAGGGAAAAACACATCAAAATCCTCCCATATTTTTGATTAGATGTGTTTTAGACTGTTTTTACTTGTAGACTATGCTTGATCTGTGCATATCTCTCTCCTCATTCAAATGAGACTACTTTTTCACTGGAAACTGATTCTGACGGCACCTATTCACTGCAGTGGGTCCATTGGTGAGTAGGAGGTGCAATGCTATATTTCTCCAAATCTATTGATGAAACAAACTCATGTACATCTTGGATAATCTGAGGTTAAACTCTGCCTTTAATAACCACTTTCCACAGTGTTTTTCTTTTTATTAATATTGAGCCTGAAAGTCAATTAAATCAGGTGCATGCAACAGTCTCCATACAAATTATTTTGTTCATCTGTCCTGTTTTCTTGCTCAAAGAATGATTTTCACAAGTTTTAGAGCTTGCTAGAAAGTAATAGCTTCTAAAGCCCTGCACAAAGACTTTCTTTACAAGTGCTTTACTGTAAATACAGCAATGATTATTATTATTATTATGTTAAAACTCTGAAAATGCTTGCATTGACCCTGGGTCGTTCTTTTTAAAGCCACAAAATCCCTTTGGCTTCCAAACTGCGAAATTATTTTGGTTTCTTTCCGTTGTTACTCCACCTTCAAGCCTACATTTGTAAATGACAGCTATTTCTTTTGGGCTGAAGTTCTTGTCTTTGTCCCTCTCTCTCACACACACACACACTCATCTCTGCTCCTGCCCCTATAAAACAAACAGCTTGGAGCCCCGCAGCTGGTGATCACCTTGGCAACGGCGGATCGGGAAAGAAGCCGCTTGCTACTTTTTTTAAAGTCTGTCTTTGTGAAGGACCTGCAGCGCTGGAACTAGAGCACTTGAGCTCGCCACAGCGCTGGCTGATGAATGCTTATTTCATTTAGCACGGGAAGAAATGCAAATGTGCCACTTTTGACGTCCCCCTCCCCCCTCCCGAACACTAAATCCTGTTCATATTACTGAACAACACAATTCACTTCATCTCTCAAACTGTTTTCCCTGAAATTGCAAGCTGATACAAATTAGGTTAATGAATTCTGTCTCATTTATTTAGCGTTAAGACCTTTTACCCCACTGTAGCCTGGTGTGTGGCATTAGTTGTTTTTGCTGCTTAACATCAACGAATAATTACAAATTTGATTTTATAGAAAACATCCCACTCAGCAGTGCTTCATGTTGCGTTTGAAATATTATCTTGTTTAGCCAGTTGTGGCAGCTCTTCAGAAAATCGTTGTAGTTTAAGATTCAAGGTTCTGCATTAAAGCAAACAAATTAATTGGATAAAGAAGAAGAGTTTTGTTTTGTTTTTTTTCTTCTTTTATATTCTGAGTGGTGCTTACCTATCCAAAACCTGCTGCTAAAATGCTAGGGTTTAATGGGTGGTTGCCAGCATCTTCTTAAGGTGTTTTCAGTACCTCTAGGTGGTTGCCAATTTGTTTTTAGTGCTCTTTTTTTACTTTTGGTATTCTATAGGTTGAATAGGTGTTGATGTGGTGTTTCAAATATGTTTTTCTTATTTCTAGGATATGTTTGTTTGTTTTCAATTGCTAGGATATTTTAGGTGGTAGCTTGATGGTTTCTTAAAGTTTCCCCTGTTTATGGGTTATGAGAGGTTCATATTTTGAACGTCCCAAACAGGTTGACATGCGTTCAAGGTCAAAAAACACTTACATTTTCTTATAATATGCATTTATTTTTATCTTTATTCATTCAGTGACTCCCAATCGATTCGCTCAACGATTGATTTCTCCAAACCCCTCCAATGATTGGTCGAATTCAAGCAATATTTGTGAGCTTTTAATGCTCCAAACGCAGCACCTAGTGGCAAAGAATGACTTTGCATTTTCATTCAGACCAACAGGAAAAGACCAACAAGTGGACGGCAATATTCTAATGTTTCATTTTGATGTTAAAATTGAACGGCTTGGGACTCGTTTTAAAAACGACTCGTTTACATGATTCAGAGTAACTTTATACACAGTGCACTTTCAGATTTAAAACTTTGCAGAATGTTTAATACACTTAGAGCTGTGTTACACACTGCATGGAAGATCATTTACAAAAATCCATAATAGAGGCACTTTTATGTCTCGAGTGAATCTTAAATGTAAATAGCTTGGAAGATATTTTTACTTGGAAGATTGTTTTTCTTATAAAAAAGAAATAATAATGTTTTTGGAGTTATTTTTTGTGCGTAAAGTAGTTTATTATTTGTATTTATTTATTTTTGACCTCAAACCAAATTTGCGTTGCTTAAATATCTGAGAGGAATCCTTAGTCTGACCTTTTTAGAAAAGTAAAGTCACACTCTCCTCAAGACACACAATATGATAAATCTTTTATATTTCTATTGCTGTTATGCATTCATTGAACCATTACTTGCTTTTTTTGTAATGGAACTGCTTTTAGTAAATGCCACTAATTAAATAAATTGCCTGTTTTCATCTTCACAGATTCCAGACCACCTCCAAGGAACACCACCTCACAGTACCCCAGGTAAAACGATTGTTATGTCATGGTCACACATGTTTGGTCCTGAAGGTTACGGTGCACCTGTGACAGTACATTTCCAACTGGTCGATTATGTGTGTCTACAAGCAAGCATACCAAGGCTGAAATGAGTATTCAGCATGGACAAAAAAAAAAAGGTTAACAAATGTTGTTGAGTAGTTATTTAATCTCATGTAAGGGCCTGCAATAACACTGTTTGACCTTTTGAGGTACTGTGGTGCAAGACTGTAACTCAGCAATCCCACGTGTCAAGTCACCTTTCATTTATAGAGCGCTTTTAACAATACAGATAGTATCATAGCACTTAACAGTATCAAATAGGAGAATAGATTGTAAGATTAAATGCTCAATTTTCAGTTAAAGGCATTTCATTATTGAATTAAGAGACATCATTGTTCAGATTAAATAGTATCTGTGTAATCGACGATAATCGCTGGAAAATTAAGTGTCCCCAACTAAGCAAGCCAGAGGCGGCAGCGTGTCTTCTATTGGACATGCAGCCCAATGACAGAAAACACACAAAACTGAACCAGTTGAGTGTGGGAAGGTTTTAAAAAGCTGAACATGACAGATAACGCTCTCATGTGTAGACACCCAATATACTTCAGGAAAAGTTTATTTTTGTTCCTCAGGTATTTAAAAAAAAAAAAAAAACACTGATATATGCAAACATTGCTTTACTGTTACTGAACATCCTGATGCTGCTGGGAGTGGCGTTTAGATAGAAATACATGCTGTACACTTTACTTTAAATAACACACACACAACAAACATGACAGTGGTGAGACCGCAGCAGTTAGGAAAGCATCTGATTATAGTGTTGTGGACCGCTCTGTAATCGCCTATCAGCATAGTATTCACTTGGTAAAACTTTGTGTTACACTTATTTCTTAAACTTTATGCAATAGACTGCTTTAAAGTAAAGTAGACTGTTTTTGTTCAGATCGATATGAAGCTAACACGCTTTCTAAATATCTAAAGATCAATTTCATATAGACGTCAGTTACGTCACTCATAGCTGTGCACGCATTGTGGTGCAGAAAAACACTGGTTACAAGTTCAGTGAAACGGGAAAGATGCACGGAATAAGAGATCAAATGTACACCTTTGGATGCAAGAATCAAAATGCAAATTTTTATAGAATTCTGTCGTCAGAAACACTATTTTTTTTTTTTTTTTACCACAAATGCAAATTAATATCTCGCAATATCAAACACTAGAGAGTGTGTCCAATCGGAGGGGGAAAAAAAGACAAAAGTGATAACTCAAAGAGAGAATGACATGTTTGTTTGTTTATTTATTTATTTATTTTTCTTATCAGAATTGTGAGATATAATCTCGGAATTGTGTTAATATAGTCAGAATATAAACCCAAATTTATCATCTTTTTTTTCATGGTTTCCATAGACTGCCACCAGATAGGCTCTGCCCACAGAAAAAACATTACTGTTTTGCTATTTTCTATATTGTAATATATTATAAATAATACTTTTTATTAAAAAAAAACAGTTTAAATGCTGAAATGTAAAGCTGTATCTGTACTCTAAATCATGTTTTACGGTTTCATACATTACTGTAGACATTACCCTACACAGCTCATACGCTATTCATTTTATTTTAATCTTTTAATACCTTAAATTTGATTTGAATAATCCTGCAGACACCCTGGAATAATCTACTGATTGGTCTGTGAAGTGACGGAGCAGACTCGGATACCTTTCCTCTCCCGGTGTTAGCGGTCTTCCTGTGCAGGATGCGAGTTATTGATGTTCTTCCTGGGGGGGCCGGACTGAATTAGTTTCTCTGCGTGCTAAACAAATGTTCTCTTAAAGAGGTTTGCAGGGCTTAATGAGGCAGCACTAATGCGGTTGCGCTTCACCGTCTCTTGTGCACAGGGGCCACTGGGAGCCGCACAGAGCCGCCATTGATTCTGGCTCCAGACCACTTCAGGGACTAATCAGCTTCTTTTGGTTCAACTTTTTAGGCCCGGCAGCCCATTGTGGCCCTGTGCCACCTTAGGTCAGTAGTTATTAGAGCAGAGTTTCTTTAACCGTCCGGGACGGAGCCGAATGAGACGCACAAGGAACCTGGAGGAGGGATTATGGATTCCTCAGGAAGATTGTGAGCCGTGTCAGTAATGAGGGAATGCTGATGTCCGGCTCTCTTCTTTAGAGAATGATAGATGTTTGGGTAGGTGAGCTGTTTTACGGTCGAGCGCAGGTTACAGCCGTGTTATTTGGAGCATTCGGGAGACTTTAGACCAGTTTTGATGGCGACGAGTGAAGTGGGAATCAAGGAACGAGCTGGCCTTTGCATTTCAAAGCCACTTCAGCTGAAATCTCGTTATTTGTACGGCTGGATTTTTGCGCTTTCAAATAAAAGATTAGGGTTTCTGTGCTCTTGGAAAACCAGAAGATATGATGGAATGGTAAAAATGTGAACTTAAGCCCCAAATAAGTTAATAAATTCAATATATTTGAAGATGCCGTTTTATTTCTGTAAGTCAAGCTGTATTTTCAGCATCATTACTCCAGTCTTCAGTGTCACATGATCCTTCAGAAATCATTCTAATATACTGATTAGCTGCTCAACATTACTATGAGTGTTGAAAACTGTTGTGCTGCATATTCTAAGTAAATCGAAAAGCTTTTGTGACATTACTGTCAATTTTTGAGAACTTTATTGCATCTTTGCTAAATATAACTTTAAAAAAAAAGAATTAAAAAAATATAAAATTGGATAGAATTTGATTGATTTATTAAACATTACACCATACTCTCAAATGACTCCAAATTAATTTTTTTTTTTTTTTTCTGTTTGCTATAGAAATATTTCAGGTGTTAGGGATTGTTTTTTTGTTTGTTTGTTTTGTTTTGTTTTTTAACAAGGATTTTTTTATTTTTAGCTACTTCGTTTTTTTCCCCCTCCTCTCTGCTAAAGCTTCCTGAAGACTTTCTCTCTCCTCTAAGTGTTTAAAATGACCATTGTGTTTGCTGAAGCGAGTGCTCTGATCTCCACAGGTTCCAGCATGGATCTCAAGGTTGGGATCGGGCCACGCAATCCCAGGGCGCCGCGTACCAGCAGAACCAGCAGAGAGGACGAGGAGGATGGAGACCCCCTCAAAACCAGCAGGACAGCCGCAGAGGAGGACAGCAGCAGGTCTGACCACCTCCTCATCATTTCAATGAAAACACGCAGGTGTAAAATCTCATGCTCATGGAAATCTCTGCTTGTCTTTCAGAATTATGGACTGCCTCCTGAATCACGCTACGTCTGGAAGTGAACTCTCAGCCTGGTGTGAAAGAAGGCTTCTTATTTTTTATTCCGAGCAAACATTGTCTTTTTGGGCTGTTAATTTGTAAAGATGTTTTTTTTTCTTGTTTTACTGACAAAATGTTCTTATGTAACAATTTTTAAGAATACGCCTGTAAAACTAAAATACACACAAGAGACAAGATTGCGGAGTATTGCTTTTTTCTTTGTTTTATTAGATCTGTATAAAAATTGGGTATAGCTGTAATGAACTCCTATTTATAAACTAATTCATAGTTGTGTTAAGTTGTGATGTCTATTTTAATCTTTAAATAAATATTCTTAGCTTATTTCTTAGCAATTAGATGCAGATCGACATTTTAAGAGTCTGTTTAAAATGAGTCTTGAATTAATGGATTAAATGGTAATAATAGAGTGGACTAAAATGTATAAAAATGACCGTGAGTATATCTGCTATTTTTAAAAAGCTTTCGTTTTATTGTTGATCTCATAGACACGTTTTTCGTTAAATTCATGTAAAATAAGATTAAGCAACGCAAAATAATTTGGTAAACAAACGAATTGTTTCGTAAAGAAATTGATTTCATAAACGGTAGAAAAAAATCAATCTTTCGCATCGTTAGTGGCTTTACAGTTGAGTTGAGAAAAAAACTGCTTTCGAAATGAATAGCAAATACGAAAAGATGCTGTGCTTGTAGGGTTTTTTGTTGTTTTTGTATCTAAAACGCAGATGAGAAATGCTAGAAAGTTTAACAATTAATTGCAAAGAAACAAAGTAAAACACTGAAGTAAACGTTACATTTTAAAGTAGAAAAACAACCCTGGGGGAAAAACTCTTTTAGCAGTCTGATCATTTAGATTTTCTTTTTTCTGAATTATAATTACTAGTTTTATTTTTATTTTTTGTATTATTAGCTATTTATGTATTTCTATTAGGCCTATAATGCATAATCGAGGCCAAGTTTGCTCTATCAAACTTTGATTTAAAACAAAACAAAAAAAAAAGTAACCCCGAATTCAAGTGGTTTCTTTCATATTTGCAGCACTCGTATTTATTTTGTTTCCTTTTAAACTTACAAAAGACTTCAAGAAAGCATTCTTTGTCCATTGTTAGATATGTACACAAAACATGTCTTCATCTACAGCTCGTATTTTACAAAGCAACGAAAATGATGTCGTATTTATGGCATCACGCTAGACTATTCTTCATCACTCCTCATCATCATCCGCACCAAAGGTTTTCATTCAATTACGATTTAAAGTTACAATCCATACAATTCACGCGAGGGTCCGCGGATCAGACGAATGTTGTTTAAAAAAAAAAAAAAGTTTTAAAAAAGGTCTTTGAGGAAATTCAATTGTGTTTTTTTTATGGTCTGTGTTGGTGAAAATGCTCTGCGGCAGAAATATCACCACGTTCTGCCGTACAGCAGGTTGGCGCTCACCATGCCGCTGGTGTACTCGATGAGCGCGGCGTCAGTCTGAGAGAGGCTGTTCATCAGAGGAGGACTGGGCGACATTTCCTCCAGATCCTCGGCCGAAGCTAAAGTCTCGCTGCCCAGCACGCTCTGCACCTGCTGATGGACCGACGTCGGCGTGCTGGAGCCGTTCTGACACGGTTTACCGTCTTTAACCAGCACCGGCACCGCAACGCGCCGCGGCGACTGCTGCGCGCACAGGTTCCCGCTGTCCTGCTGCTGCTGCTGCGACACTTTATCCTTCGCCTGGCGTTTCATTTTATACCGGTGGTTCTGGAACCAGATCTTGACCTGGGTCGGGGTCAGGTGAATCATGCTGGCCAAATGTTCCCTCTCCGGCGCCGACAGGTACTTCTGCTGCTTGAAGCGGCGCTCCAGCTCGTACACCTGCGCCTGAGAGAAGAGCACGCGCCGTTTCCTCCGCGGCGCCGCGTGTAAAGTCACCATAGATTTACTTGCATCCATGCCCGGTAATGTTCCCATGTTCATGCCCGCCGAGGGACCCATAAACCTAGAGACTTGAGAGAGCAAACAAATTAAAATTAACATCGACGCGTGGTTTTCAAAACCTTATGCAGTGTTTTGAAGCATAACTACGAATTTGTAAATAAAGCTTTTTACAAGAAAATATTTTACGTTGATTTCAATGTGTTTTTTTTTTTTTCGTTGTATTTGGTAAGAAACTAAAATGTGTTTTATTTAATATAAACTAAAATATATTTATTGCATATATATAGCCTAAAGCCGACTATATTATTTCTTTTTTAGAGACACAGTGTACCACAAAACGTCCACAGAATATGCTAGGCCTATTATAGGCTATGACATCGAATAAAGATAAAAATGATTTTAAATCCAAAGCCGAAAAGAGAAAACAAATTAAATTCTATCAAAAATGGTGTAGGATTTATTTAGAAAGTTTTCACTTAGAAATTGCAATAAATTTCTCTCATAGGCCAGTGAAAGTAAAATTGAATTAAGCGTAACATTTAATTAAATTTCGCAAAAAGACAACAAATTACGTATACCTTACATTCTCGTAATGTAGGCTACTGAAATGACGTTTTATTTAGTAATATCTTCTTTATTCTTGATCATCTATCTATGTAGGCCCGTTTGTTTATATTAATATTTCGTGTTTATATTAAATGCGCAGGTTTCTGGTGTGCAGGCAGTGGACTTGAATTAGGCTATTTATGTTGTTTATTCTAAAGAAACAAATACATTCAGAACAAATTCCACAAGCCTCTATAAAATGACAGCTTGACAGCGTGTAAACAAACGGCTAATTGATTTCCTTTAAAAACTGCCTTGATAACGCGACACTTTCAGATGGATCGTGAACCCTCGATGCACGCGGGATGATTCTGTTGATCGGACTCACTTGATGGGTATCTGGGCTCCGGGTTCGAGCCGTACCAAGCCGTGGCCGTGGCGCCGTTCCTCATGCTCTCCTGATAGGAAGGCAGGTCTCCCATGGTGCCGATAGTCCCGTTGCAGTATCCTCCCATGGCGCTGTGCGAGAACTGCGAGTGCGGCATGTGGTAGGTGTTGTGGCTCATGCTGTGCTGCTGCAGGTTCGCCTGAGACACCTGAGTCTGTCTGTAAAGAGGAGACGCCAGGCTCGCGCTGCTCTCCATGGCTGCAAACTTCTTGAAGGTCTCCTCGATCGGGCTCAAAATGTCGCTCACTAAGAAAGGCGTTGAGTGTTTGGGGCTCAAGGACATGGTTCAGCCCGCGAGCGAGTTTGCCGAAGCTGCCACAAGCCCGTGGATGCGCGCGCTGCAGCCAGACGCCAAGTGTCCGCCGTGCGTAACCGCGTTCTCCGAGGTCCGAGTGTGCGTCCTGGTGAAAGAGGCGAGTCCTGGACGCTCTTATTTCTGCCTTATTCCCGTCAGACTGCGGGTTTACGACAAACACTGGGGGCGGAGCGACGAGCCAAACGAGCCATTGACATCCTAGTAATTGAAGAAAATACTCACGGAGCAAGAGATAAGCAAAGAATGGCATCAGAACGGCTCCGTTTGCAAATTCGTATCATTTTGAGCTTCCAAGTGGCGTCAGCTTTTTTACATCAATCAATCTAAGCTTTCGTATTATGATAAGTGGCGAATTCTCCTCCAAACATCTGAGATTTCTTTTCTTTTTACACGAACTTGAGAGCTCGGTTTGACATGCAGTGAGTCAGAATCAGACGCTCACAATTTTTACGTGTGATTATAGCTTATGCTAAAATCACTAAGATGACATATTTGTTTGGTTTGAAATTAAGGCACCGAACTCGAGCTGTAAGTCAGCGTGTTCTTACTCTAAACTAAATAAAGCTTAGTTTTAATTTATGCACAATCATTTCAACATTCTATAAACACATAAATGTGTATTTATTTGTTTCTTTTTTGACAAGATCATGAAGCAGCAATTTAAAGTTTTCGGCTAGAATTGTGGGATTTTTCAGTATGCAAATTGAGGACCCTTTAACTCTGTAGAATATGGAGTCAGAGGGCATGGCCAACAGCCACAAAACACAGCCGTGTGTGTCCAGCTCCACAGTGCGCAGAGAGCAACCTGCAAGTAAAAAAGCGAAGAGAAAAAACTTTCTAAATAGTGAGCATAATGCCTGCATCCAGTGCCTGGGATTTCTCAGGAGTCAGAGGCAGAGGTTCGAAACGAAAGCTCACAAATACAGCAGGTAATCAATCAATATGTGCTTGTTTATAACTGTATGGTGGAAATAGGTAATGGTTTGGACGAAAACACAAAACGCTGGGCAGCATCCAAGTGAAACATGCTTTGTTTATTCGAATTCCTTCATGATCCTTTAAATAAATCTGATCATCTGTTTCTGTTTGATAAGGTCTTAACATCGGCACGTTTTGTGATTCAAATTAATCCACATGGAAGAGGATTGAGCGGTTTTGTTTTGTTTTGTTTTGTTGTAAACGAACGAATATTTCCGATGTTTATTTGGCCCTGTAATCTACATGTTAAACGCGCACAATTAAAGACATGAGATTCAGAAAAGCTAGTATTCTATTTATTCAAAGAATTAAAAATAACAGAAATAACGCCACCACAAATGCAAGTCCTGTCATGAAACACTTGGAAAGGCCATGGCGCACGGCGCGCAGCTCCTGCAACGAGGTAAATAAATAACACTGGTTATATTTACGTTTTTAAACGCACTCAGACCTGAAAGGACTGCATTTTAGGTGCGTTTGACGTCAGAAATATTTGTGCAATTTAACAGACCTTCCAAAATAATAAATAACGGTTTTAATCGTTTGCGTAAAATACTATGTCTACTATGCATACTATGTCATTTCTTTTACTGCTGGATAGTAGCTTTAATATTTTAAAAGATGTAAACCAAGACTTTTATCTCAAAAACACCTTTAGCCTGAGAAGGTTATTTTCTGCGCGTAATTAAATCGTAAATCAGTTGTTAAACATTTGTAGCTGAGATGTCCAATTCGGATAGCAGAGAACAACGAATTCTCTTTGTTTAATCGCCTTTATTTCATCCTCCAGAGGCTTGTGCACGGTGGATCTCCAGGTGTACATGTGGCACCGTGGCGCTCTTGAGGACGCATTCCAGCCTGTGATGAGGTGAAAGGTCCAACGCAAGTGACAGAGCACTTAAACAGCCTTTCTTCTGCTGCCTCCCGCAATTAATGTTATTGAAGGACTGAAATGATGCTAATAGTTAGACAGAAAGCCTCTGGCAGTGTGGAAACCCAGTTTGCCATTGCATTTGAATAGAATCGCGTTTATAAAAATGTGTAAGTTAAGGAGAATTCCCTGCAGTGATTTCAAATGAGGTAAGGTCTGAATGAATGTTAATAAAATCATTAGCCTTTGGAAGTGTTTTAATGCCTCTACATGTTTCTTTATGAGCTCCGCGAACAGATTGGTTTGAGCTGTAAAGACTCGAACCGAGTTGTAGGCCTGTAGCTCGGTGCTTACAATCGATTTTATCCTAATGCATTCTAAAAAGACTAAATATGGCGCATTATTTCTAAACGACTATTCGTCATTTACGTTAACATGTTTGTTATTTTATAATAATAAAGATGGAGTGCACGCATGCTTTTAAATAAAAATCTAACGAAATTAAAATGGGACACAATCTTTTCAAACTAATATCTTCTACTATTTTACTTGAAGTGATGGGGAAATGGAGGACTTTTGCCTCATCGCTCTCTTGCAGTTGGAAAAGAGGCAATTTGAAAGTTTTCTATTTCTAAAATGCATCTATTTATTTATACGAATAGTTTCATTCTAATTTCTTTGTCGCGAACAAAACTACAGAAGTTGTCTGTTTCCATTAAATGTAGGTCACGTTCAAAAAGGACGTTTAAAGACCGTAAAACTTGTATAAGTTAGCTAAATCCGAATTTCAGGACTAGTTGATTAGCCGTAGTAATTTATACACTTATTAATGATGTTTTGCTGCAGAACTCCACAAACAGCTCATGTTTATGGCGTTAATTATACATCTTAAATCGATAAAACATGCCATAGACTCATATATAGAATTATATAATATAAGCTTTAATATATATAATTTATATAAAGCTTTATAAATAAAGTTGGTTTAAAGTCAACAAAAAAATCATCTCCTGAGTAACGTTTTTAGAGCTCTATCTCGATATCGCCAATATCATCTTTAATAACGAGGTTGATCATTTTTATTAAACATGCACAATCTCGGCTGAAACGTGTCCTGTAAACCACTGACTCTCATGACAAATAAACAATATATATTTGAAAGACTAGCTATAGGCTATTTAGATTTTTTCAGGCTAGAGAAAACCGAATGTTTTTGGCTAAATCTTGCTTTAATTAATACGTAATGTGTTGATTTCTATTAATTATATAGCTTTCAGTTACGAAAAATTGTGATTGTTGCCCCTCATAATTTAAGCTTCTGTCACGTAAATTAGACATGAAGATTTGATGAAGATTTGATGAAAGAAGCACATCGAAACATTAAACCGTAAAGTCACATTTCGACATTTCCCAGGGTTTCATATAAAATAAAATTGTATTGAATTAAATATATTATTGCTTGGGTAAAGTGTCTGTGATTGTGGTTATGAATTTAAATGTGGTAAGTGTGATAATTACATTTTTCCCACATATAATATAAATATAACTTCTAATATAATGTGTTGTACAGGTACAATAATTGTATTATGTCAAAGTAAATTGCGCTATTAGGCTGTTGTGCAAGTTTGGCGTGTGTGTGTGTGTATATATATATATATATATATATATATATATATATATATAATATCTGCCAAAAACAAATATGCCTTTTAATTGACATTATAAAACAAAAACACTTGCAACTTGGAGTAAAAGCTTTGATGCAAATCTTACACAAGATTTTATGTAAATCTCACAAAATAAATTCAATAAGGGATTCAAATAGAAAATCCACAATATAAGCAATATCTATCTATATATATATA
>JAUMHE010039209.1:0-23968 GCA_032359235.1 Enteromius mattozi
TGGATTTGTGTTTACTGTTGTGAGAATATGAGGCATAGTTTCAAGAAATGTGTTTAAGCAATCGAGAAAAACTGTAACATGCATGACAGACGGTAGAAATATTAGACTGCTGTCACTTTAAGAGCTGCCCGGATCCAATATACTGTTACACTTTTTCTTTCTCAGCTGTTTGCTTTCACTTGAGTATTTATGATTATACTTGCAAAGACGCACATTTTGACATGCATGTGTGTGTGTGTGTGTGTGTGTGTATTTCTGTTTAAGGCCTATAAAAAGGGCAAAATTAACTCTCTGACAGCGCTCAGAAACATATAGTGAAATGAGTTCTTTTTCGCTGCTGATTGTGTTTCAGTGGCTTAAAGTATTAGTTCACCTAAAAATGAAAATTATGGTATATTTTACTCTTGTATTTTACGTCATATATCAAGTCAGAAGTCAGCCAAGAAGGTGGTATATCGCCCATACATTGCATTAGTAAAGCTATAAAAGCTAGCTGTATTATTGTGCAGTAAATTTCTGTAGTAGGGTGAATGAAAACCTCTAACGTTGGGCACATTTTTCGATTTCATTATAGGCCTTGCAAATTGTCCTCTCTAATAGCTATCCATTATTCTGAGGGTGTGCAGCTGCAGTCTGATATGTACATTATGACTCGCTGAGTTCATTTGATCATTTGACCTCCTATGATAATTGTGTAATTGGATGTGCTGGTTGATGGGTCTACATTTTAAGAGGCCTGTGTGTGCTTTTCATCTGGGGTTAAAGAAAGCCGCAGACCCAAGCCAGCGCAGACCACCTGCTCGCCCACTTTCTGTCCTCGGCGGAAACAAGCTAAGTGTCTGGGGAGATCTCAGACACAGCAGGCTCTTAGCAGTATGGGCTCAGCCGGTAGCAGCCAGGTCACAAAGTCATTAACAGTATGTGTGTGTGTGTGTGTGTGTGTGTATGTCTTCCACTGTGTGGGTGGCTTTGGATTTCATACTACTGAATTAAAGCTATGAGGCATAGAAGCTGTGTAATCTCTGGAGACTGACTCTTAAACCAAAATGGCTGCTTTCTGGCAGTAATTCAGATGTAAATGTGGTAATGGCTCATTATGGTCACTGTAAAAATAAAGCCTGCCCAGAGCCTGAGTATACTATGATATTATGATAAATGTTATATCCGTAGAGGATGTTTGTCTTTGGAGTAAAGCAAAATAATAATGTTGGTTTCCTAGGATTTTGAAAAACGCTTATTCAAGCAGAGAAGCAGTTTTGGTAAGGGTTAAGGTTGTAACACTATAATAGCATAGGCTAATAGTATAATACAAAAAAATCTCTCTCTCTCTCATATATATATATATATATATAGATATATATATATATAGATATATAGATATATAGATATAGATATAGAGATATAGATATATAAACATATATGTATTTATGTCATTTTTATTAATATTAATAAATAATAAAACGTATTGTCAAAATACATTTACATCACACCCAGACATTTCTGACTTTACAATAAACTTTACAATAAGGAGCAAAATACCATAATTAAATTAACAAAAAAAGATTAAAAGTGACATATATTTTATAACATACAATAAAACAAGACAAAATCATAAAATACATGTATATTAACTATATTAGTATAGAAATTCTGAAATTTAAATCTTTGCAAATTTAATTAATTTTAGATTGAATAATATATGGGACAAAGAAATAAGCATCATATCATTGACGCACACATTATCAATTCTGCAACACTATTGGAAATCTTCAGATATCATAAAAGCGGTTTTCTCGGAGCAGAAGACCACACACACCTGAGTCATATCAGCCAACTCCCTGTCTGTCTCTGTCCCGAGGGCAGGGCAGTGAGATCCAGATCAGTCCTCAGTATTGTTCTGTGAATGAGCACCATCAGCACATCTGATTCTGACATTCTTTAGCTGTCAGGTCATGTGAGAGGGAGACACAGGGAAATGAGACTGATTGAGAAAAACTTGAGTGATTTTGTGTACACAATCTAAAAAGGGTGGTTCTGCAAACAAGTTAAAAGTTTCTGAATTTGGCCAGTTGCTGCTTTTTTATTTATTTTTTTACACAAGAAGTCACCAAACACATGCACTGAAATTATTAAGTCATATAATAAATCAAAGATAATTGGCAGAAGCTTTACATTAAATACTATTTCTCCTATTTTGCTTAATTTATTTTTGAAGTTTACTAGCAAAATTGTTTTTACACTTTACTGCTTTGTAACCTTTAGTGAAGACTGCAACATTGTACAAAAAAATAATCGGAATTGACTTTTGTATGAGCAGATTCTTTAATAAAATATTATACTGTTTTACTGTAATGTATCATTTCTAATGTGGATACAAGATATATTGGTAAAATATTGGTTATTTGTTAGTATTGGAAATTTAACAAACACATTTTTATATTAAGATTAATTTGTCGTCATCCAATGCTTACTTAATGTTTAAAGCACAATAATGTATTTTATAATGTTGTGATGCCAAATTTACTTTTAGCATTTTAAGTATTTAATTTTATTAACAACTGGTTTGTTTTTAATGTATGGTATAGATTTTTTTTTTAATATCATTAAATTGGTTTATTACCCACCACAAAATGAAGATAACTTTCAACTTATCGTAATTGCACAAAATTTTTATATTTGTGCATTCCTATGTTCCGATTTAATTATTTCATTTGCAATGTCATTACAAAGTACCACATTTACCATTTTTTTGTATATATATATATATATATATATATACATACATACATGCATACACACATTCATGTATATTATATATAAATATATATACATATTTTTCATATATTAATAATATAAAAAGGCTAATGAAGCAGACTGATGGGAGAAATACATCAGTGTTGACGTGATTAATGTTGGGCATGATTTAGTAAATATATGTCAGTACGTGACAGGGTGTGTATAAGAGAAAGTGTTTGGGAGAGTACTGTAGGGCAGTGAGCACACAGTGGACTATTGTGGAATGTCACACCAGGATTAGAGTTTTGGGAATCAGCTCTGGGATGTGTCATATCCACAACCTGCTCTGATTCCTCTCAGCGTGAGTCAAACACATCCCAGCCTCGTAAGCTGTCGGAGGCTCTGGGTCTGTTAGGCAGGGACGGTGGGTGGAGCAGGGCAGGTGGGGGAGGGTGATGATTCTGAAGGGCGTGTGACATTCGTTGCTTGCTTTTCTCAGTGTGAAATCGAATGTACAGTAATAAACTTGTACTCATTAACTACTCATCCCAACTGTGTGTGAATTCCAAAGTCTACAGTACACACCTCATATCAGCAGTGTATCAGTGGTTCAACAATCATTTCCCCCTCATACTGCACACTAGATACTGTTGTATCTATAAAAGTAACATACATAGATGTATATATACGTGTGTGTGTGTACGTGTTGGGCCCAAGTCATTAACCCTTTCCCTGGCATTGACAGAATTTCCCAGCTTTCCATGTAGGGGGCGCTGTTAAACAGTATTAATGAATCATTGGATCAAAACACAGTGAAGAAGCACAAAAAGCCGAACATGTGAGCAGACGTATAGGCAGAAATCACAGCTGTGAATCCGATACAAATGTAGTCTTTGCCAAAACGCAAATTTTTTGTTTTTTATTCAAAACATGGCCTTTTGTTAAACTTTAACAAAGAGAACGCATGCAGCTATAGACTTTACGTAGCTCCGCCCTGTATTTCCACAGTGAAGTCGGCAACACCAAAGCTCTAAAAGTATCAAAAATTAATTTTAAAAACTTTCGCTTAGTGTGTGACGTTTCGAGCGTGCAGGTTCTTCATCAGACGGCGAAGGTAAGGTCATACAATTATATGAAAGGATGGCTGGTTTTAAAATCTTAATCATGATAACTTTCGTTAACTCTGTAATAGTAACTTCACGAGCTAATTGCTCTTCTTTAGTTCTATAGAGCTACCAGAAAATGGAAGTTTAAAAACAAAATTCTAGAGATGGCTGCGCGTTTGATTCTCTCATGCATAAACTCTATAATGATACTTTTATTGTTGTTGTTTCAAAGTAAAGTTTTGTGAAAATACTCAAAATTGCTAGTGATTTCCGGCAGCTTGAGTTGGTGTTGAAGGAGTTAATAATTTGAGTTTGATGAGAGAAGTTTATTAATATCTTTTTTGTCGTTGTTGTTGTTTTTACTTATTTTTTGAAATATTTCATGTTACACATGAGATGGATTTTTCTGCACTCTGAAAAAATTTGTTGTCCGAAATGTGTGAGGTTCGTACGTAAATTGCAGTCCCAAATCTCTTTACTGCCTCAAGTCGAGAGCGCACTGCTGATCTTAGATATTTCTTGGGTTCTTTCAGGTGTAAATCTTTCATGTAATGTCATTTGGGCGTGTCACTGTGATTGACCTCACCCTTTAAAACCGAACTAGTGTCTGCATGCAAGTATGCACTATTAAAACCAATTAGAGTTGTTTGGTCCGTGACCAAAATCTGTAAGACCTCAAAAGCTATATCGCCTAATCTGTCATAATCTGCTGAGTTTTATTGCTTCTTTTTTTGTTGTAAATTGCGGCACAGTGTATGAACGTACTAAAATGGGTGTGTAAACATGATTCTTTAGCTCACTAGACTGGGAGCTTGAGAAAACAACCACACCCAGTGTTCACACAGACACTTGCTATCGTTCACCTGCAGGTCTGGCAGAAGTCGCTGCGTGTTGCGTTTTACGTGTTTTGACAGGTTTTTGACTTGGTTACACCCAGTTAGGTGTGTCCTGACGTGAAGGGAGTTCGAATTTTATAAGCAAAACCCTGAAGTAAAACTAACTCTAAAGAAGCGTTTCAGTGATGTGTAGTAACACACGAAAAGTTATTTGTGTCAGCGCTAGGCACATTTTGGCACGAATAAACAACCACAAGCTTTGCAAACCATCTGACATCTGCTTAGTATTGCTGTTGTGTGGTTAAGAGAAAATGTTTGCTGAAAAACTCTGTTCTTAGTGGCAGCGCAGCACGTGTGTGTGTGTGTGCACACTCTCTTCGAGTGTCAACATGCAAGGCATTCAAAATATGTGTTCAGCCAGTTCTCGTGATGTTCTGTAAAAGACCTAAAATCTAACTTTCGTTTTTATTACACGGTTGTTTGCAGGGCTGTGGCCAGGCGTTCCTGCTGGTTGGGGAATGTCAAGCCGCTGATTACGTGCATTTTGAAAAGTTTATTGGAATGAATCCATGAAACTACTTCACTCTGCATTTAGGTGCTTGGTTAATTCATACTAATGTTTTATAATTCAATGGCTTTGCTGGTGCTTATAGGCTGCTCTAATAAACCAATCAGGATGTTATTTCCTGAGGTCTGTCCTTGATCCCACCTCTTTTAGGAATATGAACAGAATAATGAGCAGAGTGCTGATTGGCTTAGGTCAGGTTTTTTTGCTTATTAGCAATAAAAAGTATATGTGTGTTTGTGCTTTTTTTTGTTTTTTTTTTGGTCATACTTTTTATTAAAATTGTTCCACTGCTTTAAAAAAAAAATTTTTTTTTGCTTTAATCATATATATTATAGTTAGTGTTTATACATGTATAATTTTTAGATATTTTATAATGTATATGTGTGTGTGTGTATATAATCATCCACTAAAAAAGTTAGCCTTTTTTACTCACTTAATTAGACAATAAACACTATTAAAAAAAAAAAAGAGCAATACAATAATAATTGTTTTTAATCCATTTAACCAAAAATAATGCACTTTTTTGTTTTAGATAAATGATTGGCTTAATTAAAAAATCCTTAACCTCATAAATCATATTTACTGCATAGATTATAAATAAATATATAACTGTATCAAAATAAATACATAATTTCATATAGGTTTTATTAAATGTTAATGCTTTTATCCAGTTATTTTGAAATAATTTATTGTCACAATAATTATTGGTTCAACATAAAATATGTTGAATATCTGTCCTCTCTGCTGCATTTATTTAAACTTGGTCATTTTATGCATTTGTACATATCCAGTTATGTAAAAAAAGAATGCAAATGCCTTTCAAGATGCATTCTAGATTTAATCAGACTGCTTCAGTAGGTTGTTTGAGGTGCATACAAGACTTGACTTGACCAGCATTGTATTTAACTCCTCCTAAACAGAGATTTGCATATAACAGAGCAATAGGAATAAATCTGATGATTTATATCTGTTTTATGGGGACACATTTATGTGATCAAGTGTTGATTAAATGTTTAGGCTATGCCAAATCATATAGCATTTTCAATACAAATGCAAGTATCTATACTAACCTTTCTGATAAATGCTCTTCTTCTCCTCTGGGGTTCAGACGTTTTGGTTAGACACAGTCAGAATGTGCTATAAAAAGAGCAAGAGAAATGGAGGATGTATGGTATCTGAAGGAGGGTCGGAGAGAAATAATTGATAACGTGTGATGAGGAGGAGATCAAGTGAAGCCAAGAGAGTACAAGGTGAAGATAAAAGTGTATTGCATTTAGTCTATCTTGCTTATTTTGAGAACAAAGTTTTATTATTGCCTCGTTTTAACTTCTAAATGGATTTTAGGAAGCATACCCCTCCAATACTGAGCTTTTGTCTGAAATGGACAGTGCAGCAATGTGTTTAAATGAGCTGGAGAAAGAGAGGGGCTTTGTTGTGTAGGGGTGTGTGAATGTTCAAACATGCAGAGCTGGTTTTGTGAGGTTGTTGTGCTTGCAATCAAGGATTAGCTCACACGCCTTGTTTGAGAAGCCAAGGGTCAAAAACTACCGCTGACATTCCCCCATCACTGCCGCCCGCCCTCTTCTCCCATGATCCTCTGCACCAGTTTCAATTGCTTGTGTTTGTTTGAACTTCAGTTTCTAAAGCTGTGTTGTCCTGCTGGTCAAGAACAGATTGCAGGAGGTCTTAATTGCATTTTTAATGTTTGGTACAATGTTTTAATATTTGTTTGATCTGTGATTGGTTTTTGTTTTGCAGGTTTTACTTTTGGACTGTTTGGTTTGAGTCCAGGAGGCCAAAATGGAAATGCACAGTAAGTAGATGCTATTGCCACATTATTAAACCTCTTTGTGATGCCCATAGTCCAATTAATATTTTTATGTTATGGCTGTTAATTACAGACTTTTTTAAATGTAAAATAGAAAATGGGGAAAAAAACACTAAAAGCCTAACTTTTTAAATGCTTTAAGTTAAAAAAAAAAAAAACAGAATACACATTTTTTTATATTTACTCAAATTATTTTTATTTCTTTATTATATTAATGATTTAAAGATTAATTTACATTGAGCATTGTGTTGCATGATGGCAAAAAAGTGTAAAGTTGTCAAAAAATTTAAAAAAGAAAAAAAGAGGAAAGCAAGCACAACTAAATATCTAATATCCAGTATTAACTGATACTGATTCATTAAACAATCTCTAAAGATATAGCTAATATTTTGTGCATCCCTAATAAAATGATCAGTCAGTTTAATAGTTATTTATGATTTTTTTATGAGTTCTGTGCTGTGTTATCCTTTTTTAATAGCTTCATAGCTTCAAAAGGTCATCTGTCATCAGGTTTTAATTTATTATAATAGTAACTTCAGTGGGTGTTTTGTATGATTTTGATCAAACAAAAGAGGCAATAGATCAATTCAAACTCATGATGTATACATATGTTTCAGTGGCAGAGGCCCCAGGCACGGTGAAGGTCAAAGAGTGGCAGCAGTCGTATTACGGGACAGATTCAGGCATCCAGTCAGGAGCCACTACGGTTCGCTCAGATGAAGATGGAACAGAGTACAGCACCAAGAAATTCACCTACAGCACCACATTCACAGAGAACCCTGCAGGTGAAAAACCCATCACACACTAGGGCTGCACGATAACGATTAAACAGTTCATCACCATTATTAAGCATGATTATAATTTGAAATGTAAAAATTTCCTTAGAATTGTCACACTTTCACTTAAGACAAACAGACTGGCTATATTACACTTTTATTTCAGCAGAATATATCAGTGGAGAACTTTTACTTTAATGTCTGGTGGTGTTATCAGCTCATCAGCACCTTTTCCGTAATGCATTGAGCGTGTGTTGCCAGGTTGGAAAGATTAAGTAAACTACTGAGCTCAGAATGCATTTGTTTAAAGGGATGGTTCACCTAGAAATGAAAATTCAGTCATAAATTACTCACCCCCATGTCGTTTCAAACCCATATTTTAAAACTATTATCTAGCATTCCCGATCATCTCCATCAATTGTATCCACGATATGTTGAACTACAGATTTATTTCAGATTCCCTTTCAACAAAACAAGCATAGAAAAGTTAGTTTATAGTTCTCTATATTTCACTCTCTCTCTCCTATAGAGGTGGAGTCTCAGTTTAATATGACTCGGGCCCAGCGCATAAGAGCGGCCATGTTTCCTGAGACCGTGATGGAGGGAACGGCCGTCCTTTCCACGCAAATGGATCCGTCCCAGCAGACCAATGTACAGAAGCTGGCCGAACCATCTCAGCAGCTCAAAGCCGCCATCGTTCATCTCATCAACTACCAGGACGACGCCGAACTCGCCACCCGCGCCATTCCAGAGCTCACCAAACTCCTCAATGACGAGGACCAGGTACCCGCTCGTGTTGGATATTCAGTCTGTGCTGTTTCTATAGCATCTTCGTGCCCTGACCTCCGACCATCTCTCGTGGCTTCAGGTCGTGGTGAATAAGGCGGCAATGATCGTGAACCAGCTGACCCGCAAGGAGGCGTCCCGCCGGGCTCTGATGCAGTCCCCGCAGATGGTGGCCGCTGTAGTGAGAGCCATGCAGAACACGTCTGACATGGAGACGACCCGCGCCACTGCCAGCATCCTGCACAACCTTTCCCATCAGCGCGAGGGGCTGCTCGCCATCTTCAAATCAGGAGGCATTCCCGCTCTGGTGCGCATGCTGAGGTGAGAGCCACACTGAAGTAAAGGACTAGTTCACCTGAAAATGAGACTATTGCTGTAATTTATTCACTCACGTGTCATCTGAATGACAGTTACGTCAAAATATGAATTTTTAGGGTAAACTAAGTGAAAACCTGATTTATAAACTGTTCATATGACGCATTTCAGCCTAAACTAAACTGTATTCATTTATGCACTTATTGCACATAACAGGTTTCTTTCATTTGATTACATGCCTTTTATTGCAAATGTGTGATTTATCCTTGGTATCACCAAAAATGAGAATTCTGTCACCCTCGAGTAGTTCCAAACCTGTATGAATTTCTTTGTTCTGCTGAAGATATTTTGAAGAAAGTTTGTAACCAGGCTGTTTTGGGTCACCATTGACTTCCATAGTGTTTTTTTTCTACTATGGAAGTCAATGGTGACCCAAAACAGCCTGCTTACAAAGCCCTGTCTATGAAACCATAGTGTTTTATTTACATTATATGAAACATAGATATTTATAGATAATCATAGATAGCAAACTATTATTAGCACTTTATTTATAATTAGACAATGATGTTTCAGTAAGCTGCAAAAAGCAGTCAAAAACTCATTAAAAACTTAGTGTGTGTTAAATTCTTAAATACCTAGCTCGGATGTTCTGCCTAAGATTTTCTTTTGCATTTCACTGATGAAATAAAAAAGGAAATCTAGTTTAAACAACATAATGACAAAATGGGGTAAACTGTTACTCCTAAAAAATCAAAATACAAATTTGATTCATAAAACCTCCATCTACATCATATTCATGTCACCCCAAATAAAAGCTATTTTAATTTATGAATTTATTGCACATGACAACAGATTTCTCTTATTTGATTACATGCATTTCATTGCAAATGTGCAGTTCAGTGCTTTATTTACTTTATTTGAAACATTGATATTCCTAATTATTAGAAAATTACTCCAGCAATTGATTTGAAAGTAAATGGAGATTTCATTTATACTTAAGTACCCTGCACAAAAAAAAATCAGTTATGACTGGGTTTTTTTTTTTTTTTTTTTGGATAAACTGTTACTTGAAAAAGGATTCAGAAAGGAGATAGAAATTTTTTTTTTGATTTACTGAAACTGTATATATATATATATTCTTTTTTTTACATTATTAGGAACAGATATTCTTCATTTATTAGGAAATTAGCGATAAATCACTTAATCTGCACTTGATCTGAACATCTAACTATCTTTTTGCAGCTCTCCGATGGATTCGGTTCTTTTCTATGCCATCACCACCCTGCACAATCTGCTTCTGCATCAGGAGGGAGCCAAGATGGCGGTGCGTCTGGCTGACGGTCTGCAGAGGATGGTTCCCCTGCTGAAGAAAAGCAACCCCAAGTTTCTGGCCATCACCACAGACTGCCTACAGCTGCTTTCCTACGGCAACCAGGAGAGCAAGGTGCTTGTTATTATATCTTCTGATTACAAATAAATGTATCAGTTGTTGATTTCCTGTATCGAGTTTAATTAAATTTTGATGGTGCCTCATGTGTTAACATCAGCGTGATTCTCTCTCAGCTCATTATCCTGGCTAACGGGGGCCCTGAGGGTCTGGTGAGCATCATGAGGACCTACAACTATGAGAAGCTGCTCTGGACCACTAGCCGTGTGCTCAAAGTGCTTTCAGTCTGTCCTAGTAACAAACCCGCTATTGTAGATGCTGGTAAGTTTAGAACTCTTCTTCTAAATGTAGTAATTAGTGTGTTTACGTTGTTGTGCTTGCTAAGGCATCCATCACACTTACTATCCATTGTGGACATCAGTGGTTTGTCATTTTTATATATTTTTTTTTTATACCACATCTATAGTTTTAATTATAATTTTTATTTCAGTTTTGATTTCATAATTTTTGTACACCAAGTTAAACTACATTAAAATGGGAAATATTGCTTTGGCATCTATTAATGTTTAAATAAATATATAATTTATTTTTATTTTTTTCCAATTTTTTTTTAGTAAAAATGTAATTTATTTACTTTTTATGGTTTTATTTAACTATAATATCACTACTAATCACAGGTGTATCTAACATTTTCTGTCTCTCAGGTGGAATGCAAGCTCTTGGTAAACATCTGACCGGCTCCAGTCAACGTCTGATGCAAAACTGCCTGTGGACCTTGAGAAACTTGTCAGATGCTGCAACCAAACAGGTCAGTTTATACATCTAACACCACCTGTCTTTCATGCAGACACTTAATATATAAACATTTCATTAATTTCAGTTCTTCCAAGTCAAGCAGTTTAATTCTAAATTAACATGCTGCAAAAATCCAATGAAGATACAGACTGAATTTTGTACCCCTTCAGTAACTTTTGTTTGTCTTAAAGAACAAAGTGCTTGAAATGAACCCCTAAAAACATTTTTTTCTTCTTAATTCTAACACAAACACTGGAAGTTCTTTGTATGTGTGAGATGTATCAGGCAAACACGTGCTCGCTCTCTCACCTCCTGCAGGATGGAATGGAAAACCTGCTCCAAGTGTTGGTTGGCCTGCTGTCCTCTGATGACATCAACATGCTGACCTGCGCCACGGGCATCCTGTCCAACCTCACCTGCAACAACACATGCAACAAGACACAGGTGACCCAGAATAACGGCGTGGAGGCTCTGATTCACACCATCCTGAGGGCCGGTTCAAAACAAGACGTGATCGAGCCAGCCGTCTGCGCCCTGCGTCACCTGACCAGCCGGCACCCGGAGGCCGAGTCCGCACAGAATGCCGTGCGAATGCATTACGGCATCCCGGCTATTGTCAAATTGCTCAATCAGCCCTACTACTGGCCAGTCGTGAAGGTAATTGAATGAAAAACAAGAGAGAACTGACAAATTAGTGCCTTAGTAAGCAATTGGTTGGTTTGTAAACTAGCAAAGGAAAAAAATGAGCTTTTTTGTTTTTACAACATTTTTATTAATAATATTTTATCATAAAAATTAAGACGCACTACCACTTCTTTTTAATTCAATTTTTACTAGTGCTGTCAAATGATTAATGGCAATTTATCGCATTGTGTACTTGTATATTTATTAAGTATAAGTATAAAAATATCTTGTTTATATATTAAATGTATTTATATATTATATGAATTATATGCATTTATATATTCATAATAAATATACACAGTACTTATACATATAAATATATAAAAACATATTTTGGATGCGATTAATCGTTTGACACTGCTAATTTTCACATTTATTTTTATTTTGCCATACAGTGGTTTTAGACTTAATACTGACACCTACTGGTCTGGATGAAGCATTACAAAGTAAAAAATAGATTGATGTTTTTGGAGACATACTGTACATGAAGGGTCCATATGTAGAGTAAAACAAGTTTTAATAATCCGCAAAGTGCAAAAACATGTAATTTAGGTTTATTAAAAATTAAAAACCAGGCTTATTCATTTTGGAACAGGGTCAGTGCTTAAATTTGCAAGGCCCAGGATGATATATCATAGGTGGTCTCTGTCTGAATGAGTAGTTCTCCTATAATGTGCAGTATAATTATTGCTGACCCCGAGTTTGTCTTCCTCACAGGCTGTGGTTGGTCTGATCCGTAACCTGGCGCTGTGTCCAGCCAATCAGGGTCCTTTGAGAGATGCCGAAGCCATCCCCAAACTGGTCACTTTGCTTACGAAAGCTCATCAAGATGCACAGAAACACGGTTCATCTGCTCAACAAACATACCAGGTATGAATTCCTCATCTGTCAAAAACAAAAACTACAGTACAATTCCTGTATATAGTACTATAATACAAATAATAACTCTAATGAGTGGATTCTTTTTGGGGATTAATAAACATGTCGCTTAACTAGTGTAGTTCAATCACTTAATGTATGACTCTTAACGAGAATCAGTAACATGTTCCTGAACAAATGACTGATTAGTTTTTTTAGTTAATCAACAACATATATCTCAGTGTAGTCCAATTCCCAGTCAAGACTCTTTGAGTTGCTTTTTTTTAGTGCAGCTTTCACCAACCTCTGAGACTTGAATCAGTAGATATACTGACTACTATTTATGCTGAATTAACTAACTAAATGTTTTCTCTCTCTGTCTCTCTCTCAGGATGGAGTGAGAATGGAGGAGATCGTGGAGGGCTCCACTGGTGCTCTTCATATCATGGCCAGAGACCCTGTTAACAAAGCCACCATCGCCAGCATGGACACCATTCCTCTGTTTGTTCAGGTAACTTTTACATCTTTCCACTGTATTATGCGTAAGTAAGGGAGTGAGTTTGTACAGTCTTTGCCCTGCATCTGACATGGTCAGTGTATAATAGACATCTGTTTTCTGTCGCTGCAGCTGTTGTATTCTCCACTGGATAACGTCAAGCGTGTGGCAGCTGGTGTTCTGTGTGAACTGGCTCTCGACAAACAGTCGGCTGAGATCATTGATTCGGAAGGAGCCTGTGCTCCTCTCATGGAGCTCCTCCACTCTAGCAACGAAGGGATCGGTGAGTGAGAGAGAAGCAGCCCAATATCCCAAAAAGATGCCATTGAATACATTAGCATATGAATACTCTACTCGCATAGCCAGATTTTTCTTGGCATAGACACTAATCAAAGCATAAAACTTTCCAGTGTGCATGTGTTCTATCAGATGAATAAAAAAAGCTACGCATTCACATCAACACTGATCTATAATTTGGACTTAAGCGCGTAACAAAGGTGCTTTCTTTCTTCCAGCCACCTATGCTGCTGCTGTTCTCTTCCGAATTTCTGAGGACAAAAACCCAGACTATAAGAAACGAGTGTCAGTGGAGCTCACACACTCGCTCTTCAAACACGACCCTGCTGCTTGGGAGATGGTGAGTTTGCCCCCTGGTGGTGTGGAGGCTATTTAGTGCATTATTTGAACACACTGCACATGAAATTGCTTTGCTTATCTCCGTAATGTGACTTATTGTGAGTGTATTTAACAATAAAAACACATTCAGACATTTTATTATATCTGATCCTTAAAACAAATTATTTATGGTAAGATATTTATATAAGAAAAAGATAATTGCGGTTTGAGGTATCCCAACAAATGGGGTAATTAATGATAAAAATATATACAGAGAGCGCAGGTTTCTTGACAGTTCCCTTGTTGCATTTTAGGCACACAGCAACATGATGGAACCCGGCCTTCCAGAGGATGGTTAGTATATCGTCTCTCTCACTATGATTTGGCAGCTAATTATCTCCACTGCCCGTTAAGTCTCTAACAACTATATGGTCTGCAGAGGCCATAACATTATGCAGATCGCTAACTTTCTGTAATGTTGTCTCCCACAGAGCTCGATGGCTACGGCCCCATAGGATATCAAGGGTACAATGAAGGCATACATATAGACGGTATGCCGCTAGATCCAGAAATGCAAGACGATTATGGGCCAGGCATGGGTTACAACTCCATGGCCAGAGCTTACCCTGATTACTAACAGGTTAGTACTGCTCGAATACACTAGCTGTCATTTTAAATACTCAAATAGGACTGGCTATATGTGCTAAAGTCGGCATTAAACTGAGTGTTGTGTATTTATTTTACAGCCTGATTATGCCGCTGAAAGAGGGATATGATGAATAGAAAAGACAGACACTCCAGTAACAGTTTTTTTTCATCGCTGGACGCCTGTGGTCCATTTCTCAGCAAACACACACTGACACTGCTGTAATATATGCAATTTTCACTGTGCTGGGAGAGGCAGAATCGAGCACAACTTTAACCTGCCTTCATAAAAGGATGACAGCATGATGCAATTTACACGTCTTTTTGTAGAAAATGTTATATTTTAGTGTTTCTTATGGGTGCATTAATACATTGTTGGTAAGAGGACTGGTTAACTATGCCAAAGAGATTTTATTATAATATTTTATAATGATAATCACATTGCTTTTTATAGTTTTAAGATTTTGGAAAATGCGATCAATGATTTAGACTTGTGATCTCACAATAAGTGACCTGAGGTCAGCTTTACAGCTTCGTTCATGGTGGTTTTAGACAGGTGATCAGAGCTGATTGGCTTTTGTGAGCGACGTGTTGATTTCCTACAGCGCTTAGAACTCAATACAGTGCATCTCATTGTTTCCTCCCTTGCTGAGGCTGTCGAATGAGTTTTTACGTTAACTTTTTCCCACTTGTTTTTTTTTTTCACTCCATATATTTGTTTTGCTAAAATTGTCTTAATGTATAGACAAGGAAATACTGATTTTGTTTGTTTTGCATTGCAATGTTTATGGAGGTTTTTTTTGTTTGTTTATTTGTGTGATAAATGCTGTGCTGATTGAAAGGGACTAATGTTTAACCAAACGATTAAACCTTGAGAGTTATAAAAACTAGCTTCACATTTGTTTGAATACTAACTCCTCTTAGGAGGCAAGCAGAACAGACAAAGGGGTTCTTTGTAGCGTTTTTACTTCACACTTTGTCCAAAAAAATAAAATAAAATCATGTTAATTAATACTTTGTGACGTGCTTCGTTTTGACAAGTAGTAGGTTGAAATGGTTCATGTTTTTAAAAAATACAATAGAGAAATAGTTAACCTAAAAATTAAAATTTACTTCGTTTTTTTGATGGAACTGATTTTGAAAAAATTTAGCATTACATCACTTGCAAACCAATACACTGCAGCGAATGGGTGCCGTCAGAATGAGAGCGGATAAAGCTAAGAACACCACAATAATCCACATGATTCCAGTCTGTCAATAAACAGAGATAAACTGAAAGGCATCCTGTCTGAATCAAGAGAAACATGCACTGATCAACCAAGTCTAGATCAGTTCTAAACAAACGTGCAGTGAATTTTGATGTGAGTAGACAACAGGACTTTTTTCATTGGAGGTCCAGGAAGTTATGAACTATTAAGGCCTGTTGTGCTCCTTCATTTTGTGGGTTCCCTTCTGTTTTTTATCTACATGTTACCCCTGGGTTAAATTATGAGTAGTTATAAGATTTTCGAGTTTCACTTCTATACAGATGACACACAATTGTATGTCTTGGTAAAATCTGGTACTGTTGATACATCCCATATTATGTCCTGCGTCATTAAGATTAAAAACTGGATGTCAAAAAAGTTTCTGCAGTTAATTAAGTCCAAGTCAGAAGTGCTTATATTTACCCCGTGTGGTCCCAGCAGGGCTAGTATTATAACCTTTCCTCGAGTCTGAGTGTCTCAATAATGTTTGTAAAGAAGCTTGCAACAGGTTATTTTAGATTCAAAATGGTCCTTTGATGTTCAGGTGACTAAATTGGTGCAGTCCTGTGGCAACCAACAAAGATAAAGTCATTACTTTATTTTGTAGATTTAGAAAAGGTCATTCATGCTTTTATCTGTTCCAGACTTGATTATTGTAATGCACTTTTTTCTGGTATTAGTTTAACACGTACTAAGAAAAGTGACCACATCACACCAATTCTTGCTGCTCTATGGTGCTATGTAAATAACTGCTTGAATATGTTCATTACAAACACTTTTAATAGATGGACTGGAACGGTGTGGATTATTGTGATGTTTTTAAATCAGCTCTCATTCTGATGGCACCCATTCATCACAAAAGATCCACTGTCTGGTGTGCAAGTGATGTAAATCTAAATTTCTCAATCTTTTCCTGAGATCTACATCTACATTTAGGATGGCCTTTACTTTCGGCTTTTGGTTTGTGTTAAGCCAAATTGTTGGTCAACATACAAGTGAAAATTTTGGTAACAAGTGGAATAGAATAGTTTAATATATACAGACTACACTGACATGCAAAGGTTGGCCAACCATACAAAATACGGAACTTCTACTGGCTTCTTTTAAATTTATAAAATGTTTGATTTTCAGAGATAATGGAGTACCTCAGAAACAATCTTAAATTCTGTACATTCTGCTTTATTAAAAGTGTACATCTCACCAAAACCATTACAAAGCTGATGTACAAAATAAAATAAACGGCAATGTCTTTCTGTTTTGAAACAGAAGAATTTACATAAAAAGGAAAAAATAAAACCTACACTTAGAAAGGCAGGCAAATGTTTGACACAAACATAATGGAGAAATCAACCCTTCTGGATCAAATCATCACTCTTTGAAATAGCACATCTCATTTTAAACAAGACTTTCACATCAAAGCATTAAAATATTGATAAATGAGAACCAATTAAAAAAAAAAAAGAATTAAAATCTGATGTCATTTATGGCAGACCAGCTGCTAATATGCTACCGAGGAGAGTTCGATCCTTCAAAGCATTCTCCACATCTCGCTCTTCAATCTTCAGGGAGATCTAGGAAAGAAAATATTGACAATGACCCCTCATTAAGCTGTAATGAATTAAGATACTGTTTCAATAAAAATCTTAATGCTCATGAACACTACATTTTCGGTTATACGTTTGATAATTCATAACTGCTCTTACTTTCGTCATTCGAGCCTCCTTGGCCTTTTTGAGTGTGAAGATTCCTCTGCTCTCCAACAGACTGCAGAGAGACAGACACTCGGTCTGTCCAACACCGCCCACTTGCCTCTGTTTACACAGCTTACTGTACACTTCACACAGCTGCGGGAACACAAATAGGGTTATCAGCTCCAAAATGACTTCACTTCCTCTTTAAGTTTCGGGTTAAATCAAATTTAGCCTCACCTTGCCTAACTGGACCTCTTTGCTCTTGCCATTACGGATGATAAGCAGTAGACAGCAGACCAGAAGCTTCTGCTGCAGAGGAAAGCTCTCGCTGTCCCCGCTGCTGGATGCCATACGGTCACCATACACCTCTGATAAAACACGCGCCACCTGAGGAACACTCACCCGCGATACTGCAACAAGAGAGTAGAGAAGAATCCCTTGTTACATTCTCTCTGTAAACAATTGTGACACTGTATCTGAACTAGCCACAACAGATTTTGCATGACCTTTTTAAAAGAGATCAAATAAAAGCAGCCTTGAGCATAAGAAGGAGGAAAAAAATAGAACAAAAAAAACAAAATCACTCTGATCCCAAACTTTTGACCGGTAGTATATATACACCCATGTAGATTTTATTACTCTTATTTCCTGGAAAATATGTTAGAATAGAGTTACTCCTACCTTTAGGGCTGGCTGCAGGTTCGGGTGCTATTTTAGACCTGTCAGCGGCTTCCACAATCTCCACGGCCCTCCTGATGGAAAAACACACAGATGTGTGAGAACTTCAAAAAGCAAACAGTCAGGTTTTTTTTTTATAAGCAGCTGAAACTGGTTCTAACCTGCATATGTCGAGCGCTTTTCGGGCATCTCCTGACACAGCTGAAACCTTTCTGGCACAGAACTGAACTGCCGCTGCATCCAAAACACCTTCGCCTGACACCTGAACGCACATGAACAAGCCAGTGTATTATTACCTCAGAACGTGAAAAATACAAGAATAACAGGAAATATGAAAGCAGGCATACTTGTGTGAGTCGGTCTTGAACGATTGCATTAAGCTCCTCACGACTGTAGGGAGGAAAGTTGAGCAGCTTGGGTCGGCAGTGAGGTTTGGCCTGCAGTCTGGGCAGAATACGGTCTGTCAGGTCCAATGCGTTAGCAATACCTAAGGGGTCAAAGATCACCAGTAAGCACACATCCAAAACGGCCCTCTTTGTATGGAAGATTGTTAACAGAAACCGAGTACACAATTTTAGGGAGATAAATGAACGAATATCTTACCAATGAGACAAACACGAGATTTGGGCAGGAAAGGCCACTCGAAGATTGTGTAGAGAACCTCCTGAGACTTGCTGTCCAACTGGTCCATCTCATCGAGAACCAACAGGCTGTTGCACACAAAAACACCACAGGAAGAGCTAATCAAACACGGATGTTTGACTCAGAATACAAAATATGACCTCGCTCACAGCACATGATGAGGTAAAAACCTGAAATGGTTTATGCAAATTAGCATGAGCTGACTTACACAGTGGGCCCGGAGCTGGTCAGAAGTTTCTCCAGCCGAGCCTCGCTGTTGCCCTTTGACACCCCCAGTCTCTCTCCCAGCAATGGAAAGATGGCATGTGAGCTACGCAGATTCATACAGTTGATGACCACAGTCTGAACACCTTTCAACAGAGCCTGGAAACCAAAGACGAGTTAAGCACAGCTGCTTTTTTATGTTTGATTTTAGATGCCCATATTTTCTCTCGAGCTCACCTTTTGTTCCTGGAGGACACAGTTCAGACAGGCGGTCTTGCCTGTACCAGGAGCACCAGAAATATAGAGGCTGGAGGGTTTTTCAGCCACCACGTGGTTCTCCAGGAAGGAGATGATGGCAGCTCTCTCGACCTCGCGCGAGAGAAGACGTTCAGGTACCGCAGTGTGAAGAGCCTGCTTTACACTCTGATAACCAGATTCTGGAGGAAAAGTAAAAAAAAAACACAAAACAAATTTATAACTTATTTAATATTAACCGGATTTTAATACATCTACACAAATTAGTTAACAGACAAATGAACACAACATACTTTTCACAGGAAAGAGTCGAGTAACAGGGAGCTTCCCCTCTGCTCGGGGGATCAGGTTTGAGCTGGGGGTCTCCTGCAGCCGCTTTGGCGATGGACGCGAGATAGGAGAGAGGGGAATTTTGGGTGAGGACGGGGTGGGACGTGGAGGTGAGAAGACCGGTGTGTTCTCATTGAAGGACAGTTTACGAGGAGAGCACAGAGGAGCGCAGCGCTGCTTCGGAGGAGAGCCAAGCATAGAGGCCGGGAGGTTACAGCCATTCTCGTCTCCTGAAAAACAAGAGCAATGTCAAAAAAAAAACCTTAAACCATGCCATGCACAGCAACTGTTCAGGTTGTTTAAAAGTGATGATTAACACACCTGTACGTTTGCGGGGGCTCAAGGGCAGCCTTTCTGACAAAAAAGGCTTCCTCGGAGACAGACAGACGCTGAGTGAATCCCCCACATTTGACTTTCTAGGGGACAGAGGGGTGGTCTGGACAACCACTGCATTCTCAGAGGAGCTTTTAGGCCGAGAACCCAATCTTGAAGACTTTCTTCGGGGGAACTGAAGGGTGGGCTGGTTTTGTGAGCGAGTGCTGGGCATTTTTTAGTTAAAAAAGGAAGCAGATCTGAAAGGAAAAACAGAGTGATGACTTAGTTTACTGTAAATCAATGACCTCCAAAGCACAATAGCTTGCGATATATTCTGTGTCAGATCTACTTATGCGATTTAAATACATCTATATAGCCTTAAAATTGCAGAAACTGAATTAACCCATCTAGAATTTAGCAAGTAGGTGTAGTTTTTTAAGTGTAGACCCCTGAGGTGCGAGTCATTAACAAAGCCACACTAGCCTAAAACCTGTTGGGGGTTGGTTGTTGCGTAATATAATCAAGTCTTGCAACGAAGACAATCATTTGTGGCCATTTTGTGGAGAATCACACAGATCAAAGGTCACAAGTTATGTATTCCTTTCCATTTTGGCGGCCTGAACCTACAGGCACTTTGTGGTTGATTATTTTGTCAATGATTCTGTCGGTTTTATTTCACAACAGCGCTACAAAAATAACTACACTAACAAATAAATAGTTTTATTTTCATTTAAAACACATGTCTAACAAATACTGTAAATTAAAAGTGAGCAGTTCCTGCTGAGGGTCATTTGGCGCCAAGCTGTTTGTTCACACGCATAACAATAATCTTACTTCAAAAAAAACAAGACACAACAATCTTTTTAAAACAACAGAATTAATACATTTAACGTCTTACCTGATTAAAGCTGAATTTGTGTTGACAATCGTAGAAAGTATGCCAAGTTGTAGATCTCTCCGAGTCCGCTCTTCACTGCACTCACTTCCTCGCCGTCAAACTAGCGCCAAATGCGCTGCAGCACAGTCCTCCTCTAAACAGCTGACTAGCTGGCGTGTGACGTGGAGCTCATGACAACGCACTCCATTGGCTGAGGGTGTTCCCGATGGGTTTAACGAACCAATAGGATTCTTAGTCCCTTCCCCCATTGACTTGACTGTAAAGGCGGGTAATTCTTTGTTGGTATTTTGGCGGAAAGAATTTCCCGGGAAATATTAAGAAAGTTTTTTTCCCCCACTTAACTGCAGGGTTGTTGCATAAATTGAAGGAAGTTGTTCTACCAACAATATCCACTCTTGACATTTTAATTTGAATCTTCCTGATGTAAACCAGGTTTTTCATATTGTCAGCTCATTTCTGCCTCGCGCACGTTCAAAAGACACATGCTGTAATATCCTGAACACATTCATTTCAGGATTTCCTGGTCTATAGCAATCTATAAGTAACTTATATATGCTCTTATTTATTAAAAGGTTTCGGTAATTGTATGGCCATTTTGTATTGGTTTTTATCGTATTTGCTCATCTATAAATGAGCTACACGTTTCTTATTAGAGTATATTGTTATTTGATATATATTTTAGAATATATATAATTCAATAATGTCTTCGTTTCTGTATCGACAGTGCCACCAACTGGGACGAGGATTGCCGTAATTGTGTAGAAACATACATTTCAGTAAAAAACATCATGCATATTTTTGCCTTATATTGGCATTTCATTCAAGTATTTCCCTTTAAATTCATTGATTGTCTGTGAAATTATTTAATATTGGATAATAGCAGTTTCTGTATTTGTTAATGGAATTTTGTGGGCTTGATGATTTATAGATATGAATCCCTTTTTGACTGGGATTGTGTTTATTTGGCTGTTATTATTCATCTGAGCTATTAAAACACATACATTTATTTACATTTACACTTGTTTCATAATTTAAGTGCGTTTAAAAATGGTGACAAGAAGGTTCCTTTTCATGATTTAGTTATTTTTATCCATTATTTTTTATTATGTTGTTTGTCGTGACAAGGAATATGAAGTCAAATGTCTTCCAACATTATTGTATGAACAAAGATCAACACATTAATATAGTACCATTCCTCGAAAGAAGCACATTAATTCCCATTCCCAGCTTTTATTGGAGAATTATATTGACACATTTTAACACATTTAGAAACAGAAAAAATGACATTTACAAGTCAGACTGATTGGTCACCAAATCCCAATTAATAGCTTCTATATTAATGGCCAGAAGTGCCTGAACGTTATTAACACACTTGGTCACTTTATAACATATAATACAACATCATAGAATTAAAATATGCTCATTAGAAAACTTCTAGTGTTTTGTACAAAATCTTCTAAAATGTATTTCCTGAAATTCAGTTTAGGTTTAAAACACTAAAAATGAAAAGCAATGCGTAAATGACCCAGAAACATTTGTACCCGGCGGGAGAAAGGGTGCAGATGAGCTGTATAATGTCTCAAAACACACAGATCTCCAACAAGACCAAGTCTTCGATGGCACTTAGTGTATATTTGGTCAGTAAAAACATAGTTTAAATTCAGCATGGAGCTGATTTGTGACCATATTGGCTGTAGTAGTTTTTTGTAGTGTGACGAGGAAAACAAAACTGTGGAATGAACAAGAAACGAGGCTGTTTCGTGGCCTTTGTAGTGTAAGCGAACACTTTCAGAATTGAAACTCCTTCCTGACTGATTTGGAAAGAAATAAAGAATAAGCATAAACATACATACAATTACATGATTGTCCAGAGAAATACAGACTTTGTGTCTGATATGCATAGTCATCGTTAATCCACAAGTGCTACACATTTTCTCACTGAATGAAAAAACTTTGGTTGCTTTAAGAAACAGGTGGAATGTACACATCTAGCTTCATGTGAACTGGAGTTGTCTGCTCTCACATTGCTGCACCGCTGTCATCTTACGCGATATTAAAAGGTGCATTTCTAGGCAGCACAGGAATATTGCACAGTGTTTTCGGGTCTAGAGGTACAGCATTCTGGAGTGGTTTGGATCAGAGATCATGTAGGTGTGTTTATAGTGTTGTCCTATGAAAAATGTCATGTTATTCGATGTATTTGTAGGTGCAATTAATGTTTGTGTGGCAAACACACATAAATATATACTGCCTATGTGTACATATTTATGTGTTTGCATCATCTCTTCTTGGTCCTTCTCTTCCCTGAACAGTGTTCACTTCCCTCCAACAGGAGGCAGTGGAGGAGCACCTCTCACTAAACCTGAAGAGATAAAGAGGACATGAGGAAATGTGTTTATCTATCTATGAATGATAGGTCAAAGTTAAAAGTAAAGTCTTTACCCTTGTTGCTTTGGCTGGGGTAGGTCTTCGGGAAGGGTCTGTATTCTTCAGGCGGGGGAAGGTCCTCTACAGGGTGGAAGTCGTACTTGGACTCAAAATCATCTGAGAAGAGACAAACAACATTTAAAAATGAGAAAACACAATCTATTTTATGCATTACTTAGCAGAGTCAAGATGAGCACATTAATGTAATTTGGTATATTCAGAATTTTTTATAAATGTTTTTGCGATTTTATACGAAACTCATGAAATTTTAAATTGAATTTGAAAAATAATTATAACAAAGTTATAAAAAACATCCATAGAACTGCAGCACAAGCGTGTCAATTTTACATTTGTTTCATGGCCGCAAATATTTAGAATTTAAGTTCTGGACAATTGCAATCCATATTAAATTTTTTTTAAATTAAACTTTTTAAAAATTAAATTTGAATAAAAATTTTAAACTAACTGGACACAGTAGCTGTTGAAAATAATGATTCTTCTGAAAATCCAAAATAATCCAACCTATTAAATACTGAATTACAGAATTTTAACAAAAAAGCTACATTGTCCAGCCCACAGACTCCCATATATATATATATATATATATATAAATACATTTATATTATAATAATTTACCAACACATTTGCATGTTCATGGGTTCCTTATTATCACATGATATGCAGGTAAACAAATATTTTTACTTTAATGGTTTTTATTTTAAAATGATTTATTTACAGTATAGGCCTGCATGATTTGGTCCAAAAATATATTGTAATTAATAATTAAAAAATAAATATAAATATATATATATGTGTGTGTGTGTGTGTGTGTGTGTGTGTGTGTGTAAAT
>JAUMHE010039663.1:0-23815 GCA_032359235.1 Enteromius mattozi
AACCGTTTGTGCTCGTAATTAAGATTTGTGTGAATTTGTGTTTAAAACCCTTTCGTTATGAAATATGAAAAGCTTGAAGCTATGCAAACTTATTTTTGTATGTTCTTACATCAAACTGCAATTCCTAATGTAATGCAAGAATATGCAGCATACAGGTGCTGTAGCAGCCATTAGCTTTAACTGTTCTTTAAAACAGTTACTCTCACGGTGAAGCAGGAGCTTGAGGAGGCTCTCGCTGAGTTAGTTGAGTCACGTTTGCATCTGCAGACTGGTTTCTGGCCTTAATGTTCCCGGCCACCAAGAAAGTGGCTCGATTCCCTCTGCTCTGATTGGTCTTTGTTTCTTGATTCCTGGCAGGTTTTGTGACTCAGTGTTTCTCCGTTCAGAGAATATTTGGCTGATGGTGAATGGTTTTCCTCTGAAGATTTGATTGCAGTTTCCTGTTGTTTGTTTAGCGTGGTGCTGCTGGATTACGTTTGTTAGTTCAACTGCAGCATTATCTGCCTGTCTTTTTTGCTGTATTGTAGCTGTATTTACACACACTGATTTAGGCTATTTATTACTGGACACTGACACAAAAATCGATTAGGTTTTGAGCTTTCAATTCCAATTTTGGTTCCTTTTTGATTGAATATCATTTGGATATATACAATGTCATTTTTTTTCTCAAGAATAAAAACTCTCAAGTATACAGGGATCGCTGACCACTGCTATACTATTGCAGGTTAAAATGTAACTGTAACTGATTTAATTATTTTTGTATTTTGAAATACATATCCATGCCATAACTAGTAGTAAAGAGGAGGAGATGAATGACTGTATCTGGTGCTTGAATAGAGAAATGTCTTAACTTGAAACTAGTGTCAACATTTGAATTTTGGGTAACACTAGAATATTAGCCATTTATTAGTAGTAATTAAGCTCTTATTAATAGTGGTCAACCGATATATCGCCAAGGCTGATATATCAGCCTGTATTTGTCATTTTTCAAATAACGACATTGGCCGATTAAAATTTCTGTTTGGCCGATATTTTCGAGGCCGACACATCTGACTTTTATTTTGACGGTGCTGAGAAAGGAAGCTCCTGAGCGCACAGTACTTACATTTTCCCTCTTGTTCATTTAAACAAATTTTTGAATGACTAATGAACATTTAAATTCACAAAACTTGCAAACTTAGTCGAATCTAGATGAGATCTTGTGAAGTGTGCATGTGTATCGTGACGGTTTGTCCATGTGAATTAAATGCTGACAGGAGCAGAGTTCAGCTTCACTGGAGATGTGTGATTAACAAACTTATAAACTTGTGATTTCTAATTATGCTGCACTTTATGTGTTTGCCCACTGTCATATTCATGTTATTTTCACTGTGTGCTGTGTGTAATATGAGTGTTACTTTGGCTTTATTTGAAAAATATTATTCCCAAAGCACACAAACTACCCAGAATATTGAGTGCCCTGTTCGTTACAGTATTTACTTTCTTTTTAATTATAATTTTATTTAATACGTATTAAATATGTATTTATTTGTGTGTCTTATATGCTTATATTTCACATTTATATATTAATCCATTTTCAAATTATTTAAAATTTCTTAAATATTAATTAAAATAAATTAAGTTGGCCTAATATCGGCTATCTGCCACCCTGCGTTCCAAGATATCGACATCGGCATTGACCTTTAAAAAACCCATATCGGTTGCCCACTACTTATTAATACCTTATTCTACATCCCTAATCCTACCCAATACCTAAACTTAACAACTACCGCACTAACTATTAATAAACATCAAATTAGAAATGTATTAAGGGAAATGTCGAAGTTAATAGTGAAATAGTGTTCCCTATTCTGAATTTGGTTATGAAATTGACAGAATTTGAAGCTGAAACTTCAAAAATATCAAAGGTTAGAAAGCAGAAACTTGTTGTGATTAATAAGCGTGCTACAAATAATAGTTTAGTGTATTTTCATCAGATGAAAACAGCACAGACTAAAACATCAGTTCTTGTCATTAAAGAATCAATATTGTTTAATTAAAATGAGAATCAATTCAAATTGAGAATTCAGTATTACCAATCCTATTATTTGCAAGTAATTATGAAGTGATATATAAAAGACAGAACAGGACGAGAACGAGAGTCGAAGCAAGGACAACATTAATACAGAGTTGGACGGAGATCCAATCTGGAACAATGCATTTTACAATATTTGTTCTGTACTTCTTTATTTTTCCCCCTTTTCCAAAGCTGTTCCGTAGTTTATATGTCCGTGTCGGGTTCAAGAGGACACACAGGGCTGTAATGCTGGATGTATACGTGGTGATGCCACACAGGGTGGTTTGTTGACGGGGCTGCAGGGAGAATAAATCAGGCCCGTCAGCCGTTCCACTGCCGCTGTCCCAGTAGAGACGGCAGTCCGAGGTCACGCGCTGGAGGGTTTGGAGCACTCTGTTTATGTTTCCATTCCCTAGCTCTGGCCCCTGTCTTTCTGCGTGCCTGTTTTTGCCTTCGTCTCACGTCTCGGAGGCAGGAATAAACCTAGTCATTTGCTTCCCAAAAGTTCACTGAAATTTAGTTGGCAGTTTGCATGCAGTGGTACAGTCCTCCATCCGTGTGCTATTCTAGAATAACCTTGAATGTTATTTTGCAACTCTGTGATGTCATCTAACAGCGTATCGTAATCATGACTGCGAAGTTGGTTTCTGGGGCAGAAAGCCGTGTTTGACGTCTCTCTGTGATGCCAGGCCTGTGGATGTGAGGGATTTCATGACAACAAAGAACTTCAGAGGGAATAGACCCGTGAAATATTAATGTTGACGACTACCTAGAGTGCACACTAAACAATGAACGCTGTTTCCTGGTGTTGAATTTTTCATTTTTGGATTCCGGTGAAGAATTGGGTGAAATCTCAAACGGATGATGTTAGATGAGTCTAGTTAGTTTTGCTTTGGGAAAATACATTAGTAAAATAAAAAGACTAATGAAACCTGTCAAGTTCACATTATTTTATATGTAAATTTATAAAAAATACTTTTAGAAGTTATAAACAAAGATTATTAGGTTTTACAAGCAAATACAGTTTTACAATTTCATTTTAAATTTATTGTGTACTTGAAATATCTTTGTAATTATTTTGCATAAAAAATTTCTAGCAGTTGATAGGGTTTGAAAATTGATAGGTTTTTCTTTTTTTTTTTTCTGTGCTGGTTAATAACTTGCTTCACCTTTCAAACAAGCTGATGTTACCATCCGTTAATATGGTATATACATTGTTTATCGGTTAATATTCATTTGTTTTAAAAATGACAGTCATGTTCATCTTGAGTGCATGAAACTAGTTTTACACCATTTATTGACATTAATTAATTTGTTGATGGATAATTTAAATACATGTCCATCATTTTTCATTAAACATGATATAGCCCTTTTTTATTTTATTTGTTCAGATGATGAATTACCCTGAAATCAAATTTATTTATATTTTACATATAAATAAATGTGTTGCTTTCACAAAAAACCATTAAGCAGTAAAAACCATAAAGTAACCATAAAATGTTTCTTAAGCAACAAATCAGCATATTTTAATGATTTCTGGAGGATCATATGATACTGAAGACTGGAGTATTGATGCTGAAAATATAGATTTGATGACAGAAATAAATTCCATTTTGCTATTATATTCAAATAGAAAAGTTATTTTAAATTGAAATATTTCACAATATTGCTATTTTTAACTGTACTTTCAATAAATGCAGCTTTGGTGAGAAGAGATTTCTTTCAAAAACATTAAACAATCTTAAATTATTCCAAATATTTGAAGAGTAGTGGCAGTAGGCACAGTTATTTGACGGATTATGCCACAGAATTCTGAAAAGCTTGTATTATCTTGTGGTTTTTCTAATATTGCACATTGTGAAGCCCTTTTACAACAATTTCCTGTAGTTAAGGGCCATTCTCAAAGGTGATCCTTGAAGTAATAGGTTTTCCTTTCAACAAGTGGTCTTCACTTGGTCATTAAGGGTGCACTGTGAGACCATTATATTTACAATAAATATAATGTGAAAAATTATGCTACACTGAATCGGTTTCAGATTCCGGTCGCTACAGAATACGACTCAAATGATAAAGGTCTAATATATCAGCACTAATGCATCAATTTGTGATGTTGATTGGAGAATGTGCGCACATAGATTGTGAAACATCTTTAATTATTAAAATGTTAATACTGGCTATTTAAAAAATGCACAAACTTCTAGGAACATGTTTTAGTCCTGAAACATTCGCTGGTTTGAATGGGTTGGTTTAAGCGTGATTTTAAACTTGTTTTTAAAAGCTTACTAGTCTGGTTGGAACTTGTTCTTGAGGGTGAGACTTCAGAGACTGGAGAGAGGATGGATTATTGGGTTTAAGAGGCTGTGTGTGTAGCACGTTTTTTACGCTGGCACACTGAGCACAGGAAATCTTGTGGTGTAGTTGTAACACATTTGTCCCACACTGATGATGCATGCGGACAGCGCAGCTCTTTTCTCCTCACCGCCTTCTCTTTCTCAGAGGGAGTGACTCAGCTGGTTTGAACTCGGTCCCACTGGGTGTCAGGTGTCGTGGAAATGTTCTTTCCCAGGAGCCTCTGCTCCAGTCTGTCGGGGAAGGTATTGTTGAGGTCTGTGGGTCTCTGCTGATTTGCTTTTCATCCAGAAGAGACCCGGCCGCCAGCGTCAGACGCTCTCTAATTGCTGACTTTTTAGTTTGTAGCTTTGACAAATTGCAGAATGAAATGTAAAAATAAAGCACTGAAGGTAGTGTATAGCTATATGCTGTGTGTGTGTGTATATATGTATGTGATTATGTGTGTGTGTATGTATGTATGTATGTATGTGATATATAGGCTACTTATTATTATTTAGTATTAAATGTAGCTATAATACATTATATGAATAATAAAACTAATAATTTAAAACTAATTCTAAAACCACCTGTTGTTGCTAACTTAATAACATTACTGTTGTTACTATTAGTGTTATGATAATTGTATTTATTTTATTTTATATTTTCGGGATATAGCCCTACCTGTAGTACACTTCAATAACTTATTTAAACAACACTTTAATATCAAATTAATTGATTTTTACCTTTAATACCATGTAGTGATATATTCATAAAATATGGCTGATTATTTTGCTGGTGAGTATTAAATTGTCAATTTAATAGCATTAGAGTCTGATTTAATGGGATTTTATTTCACTTCAAATTAAAACTCTTTATTTTTTTTATTATTATTATTATTATTATTATTAACAATTTAATCTGATACTGTGGTACTAGTACTAGGCCACAGTACTAGTTGTAAGTTGTCAGACATCATTGTGCAGCATGTTTGTGGGATGCAGCTGCAGTTATTTTGTTACGCTGCTGTGAAACACATGGAGTCTGTACTCAGTCCTGTTCCTACTGTATGACCTCTGAAACAGGAAAATAAAGCTCACATGATCTAAACACGTACCCTTTTTGAATATTATTTTAGTTCAAGCACTCAGGATGTTTGGTATTAGTGGTGTTTAAGAACCAATCTTTTTCTGGAAGCTTTCTTGTATTTCTTGTACACTTTTGTGCTTTCAGTGAGCTTTGAATTGACGTGTCAAACAGGCCAAACTATTCCTGACTTGTCTCAATTTCTGATAGAAATTTTGGAGAAGATTGATTGTTGCTGTCTCTGTTCTTCTCCATACCCAGAGGTTAACTTTGACAGATCGTCTCGTGTATTTTTGGACCCGTAGCTTTTGAGTCGGAGAGACTCTGTTTGGTGGTGTGAACAAGATGTTCCCCCTTGCCAAGTCGTGTGTGTGTGTGTGTGCGCTTGTGTTTTCTTCTGGTTACTTAGTATAAGAAATTGATTATTGTTCCAATTATTGTAGCAATTTTACATTTTACGTTCACTCATAATCATAATGATTTATTAGTGCTGGGCTAGGGGTGGGGGATATAACCAAAATCTTCTATCACGGTAGAAGCAATTTTCTACCTCGATAACGATATATATCACAATATAGCGATTTATATCTGAAAATGCATAAATAAAAATTCAAACACAAAGAAACGGTTTCATATAATGTAATTTTATTTAAACTGAAAAAATGTCACCAAGGGGGTCTGAAAAGTCGCTAAATCTAGTGACAAAGTCGATAAGTTGGCAACACTGCTTCTTCCATCGTCGAACTGAATGTGCATTGCGTGGTAACGTGCAACGTCACGTGATCTCAACCGCGGTTAAAACGATAGACCAAAATCTCTATCGGTTGACACATTTCTACCGGTTAATCGGGTCTAATATATAGTATATCACCCACCCCTATGCTGGGCAACAATTAATCACATCCAAAGTATAAGTTTTTGTGTATATAAAATGTGTGTATGTGTGTGTGTACTGTGTCTGTTTATGTATATATAAAGAGACACAAAAACAGCATATGTTTTAAAAATATTTACATGTATTTACATGCATATATTTATATTGAAATAATTTATATTAGACCTATATATAAATGGATAAATATAAACATAACATTTTTCTGAAATGTGTGTGTGTGTGTGTGTTTATATACATGAATATACACAATACACATGTATTATGTAAACAAAGATTTTTATGACGATTACACTGCAAAAATGCTGTTTTAGCTTTTCTAGATTATCATTTTTTTTTTTTTTTTTTGTTATACAAAATATCAAAAAAATGCTAAATAGCTTTTTTTTTTTGTTTTTTTGTTTTTTTGTTTTTAAGACTTAATTTAATTTGCTTCTGGCATCCGTTGCCTGTAAGACTGGCTGACATTTTTTTGGGGATTCCAAAATGCCACATGTTCATATTTAAAGTAAAGGTTTGATTATTGTATAGGTTTTTCAAGCTCTCATAAGTCGTCTGTTTGTGTTTCAGGCCCATGATGAGATCTGTGAGCCGTAGCTGCCACAGCTAGTCAGATGATGCACCATGGCCAAACCGGGATCGGACCGAGATGGAGCCATGGTGGAGAAGACAGCGGGGAAGAAGGTGAGCAAGGTTTTAAGGCACATATATAATGAGGACAAGAAAATGTACAGCTTGCTAGTAATTTTATTCTTTTGCTTAGCTTTTAGTAGATTTTTATAATTGAGTATTGCACCATATTTAATTTGGTGAACTGGACCAATTTAAAAGACCTTAAACTGATTTTTAGAGCATTGGCGCTGTTATACAAACAAATATAAAGTACTCTCTCTTTCTCTGTCTCTCAGAGTAAAGAGAAAATCTCTCCGTTTGCCAAAACTCCGAAGCTGGATCGGAGTGAAATCCTGGGGAAAGAGGGAAAGTCAAAGTCTTCCATGAAACGGAAGCTCTCCTTCACCGTCAGTCCGCCCCGGAACGAGGAGCGGGACTCCGACACAGGTCAGTCCAACACTCACTCTGAAAGTTCTAGTAGCTTGTGTCTGTGCCTCACTGCCGCCCCCTCCTGGTCACCTTTAAGACATGTTTTTATTAAACAGGCTGTACTAGAGGCTTTTTTTCAAGGGTGTTATGTAACTGTTAAGCCAGGCTCATCAAATACATGGGTCTCGTTCAAAAACACAATAACTACGACTGAAAAAGGAGCAGAAGATCATGAGAGAATAATCAAAATTATATTGTCATTATTTTACGTGGAGCCTAAAATCTCTTGTTTTAGTTTCAGTATTGTAGTTGGAGGGCAAAATACATTAATACTGCTTGTTATATGTGAGCCTGGAGCACAAAAAGGAGTCTTAAGTAGCATGAGTATATTTGTAGCAATAGCCAAAAATACATTGTATGGGTCAAAATTATGATTTTTCTTTTGTGCCAGAAATCATTAGTATATATCAATGATAGTAAACATCATGTTCCATGAAGTGATTTTGTACATTTCCTACCATAAATACCAAAACTAGTTATATGCATTGCTAAGAACTTAATTTGGATAACTTTTAAAGGTCAATTTCTCAGTATTTAGATTTTTTTTTTTAACCCTTAGATTCCAGATTTTTTCCTATTAGTTGTATCTTGGCCAAATATTGTCCTATCCTATTTAGCTTTTGGATGCAGTATAAATATCACTTTTGAAAAATGTACCCTTTGTGGTCCAGGGTCACATATAAGAAAAGACTACTTAGACAATATAATAATGAATACTATATGTTTAAGACTGAATAAGAATGTAAGAATTGGGTGCTTGGAATATGAAAACAACAACATATAATCAAACAGGGCTGATGGTATGATACTGTGTGATAAGTGTGTCAACCACTATGTAAGTGTTTATTATGCGGTATAAATATCAATGCTGTTTTCAGTGCATTGTTTACATGTGAAAATGACAAAGAATAATAAAATAATGGGAAAATGCTGAGCAGGATGTTTTAGAATTTAAGAGTCTAAACTATAAATTAGATTTTTAATTAAATCCTAAACATTCGATTCGATTCACTTGAATAATCTGATATTTTGCTTTGAAAAATAATATTGTATCAGGCATCGCAACATAGTTAATATATTTATAATATTACTTAAAATGACTTAAATTACTTAAAATATCTTTATTGTATTTTTGTACAAATGTCAAAATAGAAATTTTTTTTATAATGCCTAGCTTAAAAAACTTGTAGTTTTAGTATATTTACATACTATTTACATATCATATATCCCATATATACTATTATATATTTATTAATGTTAGCATTAGCTTTTATTCTTTAAATTTTTTGTTTTCATTTAAATTCTAGTTTGTTTGTTTGTATGTTTTTTTTTATTCTTTATAGTTTCATTTGTTTTCATTTTAGTTTATATCCTTTTTTATTAGTTTTTGCTTCTTATAAATATTTCCATATAGCTTAATTTTATTTTATTGTTTCGCTTTTAGTTTAGTACTGCAAATTACGTTTATTTCCGTTAGTTGCCAGTGCAACATTTCTAATTTTCAAGTTTGTTTATTTTCATTTTCCATTGTTTCATTTTCAAGTTGACTCTTATAAAATATTATTTCTAATAGTATTTATACTGTATTTCTGATTTATTTTAGTTACGAAAAACAGGTTTAGTTAACATAAAAAAAAATATATATATATTCTAGCTACTCAGAAGCTCTTTGTGAATATATGACTCTGGGCTTTTATGTCCTGCTGTTTTGATGGGATTTGGGTTTATGATGTCATCTGTGGCTCTTAATATTCATCCTCGAGTCTTTGAATCCTGTGCTGTGATTTGTCATTTGAGAGAGGGGCGGAGCCTGTGGGTGTAATCGGTGCTCTGCTCTCCCGTCCACCCTTTTCCCCATCCACCTCTCGAACCCTGAACCCCCTTCCTTCCCCCCTCCTCCTCCTCCTCTCGCCTCTCTGCTTCTGCACTGTAGATGACTCTGACCCCGGGCAGTCGAGCGATGCGTGGGGAGAGAGATTACTTCCTCCCTGCAGGATATACGCAGGTAACTGCCTCCGTTAAAGTCGGCAGCGGCTGTAAACGGTCCGAGACGCATCACGGGTTCATTTGTTTATCTGTCTCCGCCTGAGCCTCCGTCCATATCAGAGCACTGGCTGAAACGAATAGAATTTCCGTTAGAATACACTAATCGCTGCCGCATGACCTTGTCTGTCTGCTAGGCTTTCTGCATCACTCTCAGAGAGACGGTTGATTTTTGGTTACATCATATTGCGGGAATTTTGGTGTCGATTCGTTTCAAGAAAGCACACACACTGACACTTTCTTGGTTCCTCCACTGCATCTGTTTTAATCGCATGCATTTCAGCGGTGTGCAAAGACTCGTGGGAACGGTGTTAGATGGGTAATGCATGTGTCTGTCAGGCTGGAGAATTTTCCTGCGCTGTTTTTTCACTTCTGCTGTTTGTTTAAAGGGGATAAATTGTATCAGACGTCGGTGTTTTCTGGAACTGAGATGGAGAGCCGTGCTCATGCGCTGTTCATAATTTTTTCTTGTTCTCTGCAGACAAAGATGGTCCGGATAAGAAGAAAGTTAAGAAGGAGTCGGGGGCTAAGAAGTCGACCCCTGTAAACATTTTGTTCGGCTACCCTTTATCAGAGCGAAAGCAGATGGCACTTGTCATGCAGATGACGGCGAGAGACAACAGTCCAGGTAAGAAACAATTAACACAGTTGTCACTGATATTTTCTATAGTTGACCATCAGTATCTCTTAAATTTGATTTTTTTGTTTAAAAGCCTATGTTTGCTCAAAAATATATATTGATAGTATTTTGAGTTTTAGTATGTTTTTATTTACGATAATGTTTCTCTCAACGTTGTTATTTTAGTATTTTTTATAATATGCATTAATATTTTGAGTTGGCTTGTATTTCATATTTCATATTGTATTATTCACATTTCCAGTTTTCATTTGAACATAATTTTGTGTTTTTGTCTTTTCATCAGTTTTCGTTGTTTATTTTTTCATTTGTTTTTTTTAGTTTGTCGGTTTTAGGATTTTTTTATTTTTTGGTACTTATTTTATTTCCATTAGCTGCCAAGATGACATTTTCTCATTTTCATTCATTTTCTTTATTTATTGTTTTTAAGTTTCCATGTAATATTTATTTTTTTATTTAATTTCTGGTTTGTTTCAAGTAATAAAAATGATTTATAATAGTTTTAATTGTTTATACTTTTGTCATTTTTATCAGTTTCTGTTTTTTGTATTTCTATTTATCTTTAAATTTCATTTCACTTTAAGTTTTCATCCAATATTTATATTCAATTTCATTCTAGTTTTTTTTTTTCTCAATTATGAAAACAATTTCAGTAGTTTTAATACCTTTATTTTATTAGATGCCAAAGGCAACATTCATAATTGAAGTTTCCATATAATATTTATATTTTATTTTTCAATTAGTGAAAATTTTAAATAGTTTTTGTTTTAATATTTGATATTTAATTTCTGGTACATTTATTTTTTATTTTTAGCAGTTAGCACTTACAATTGGGTAGTACTTGTTTTCTTCCCCCCCCCCCCGTTTAACTTTATTTGTAATGAATTATAGTTTTTAAGGTTAAGCATTTTAGTCTAATATATGTATTATGTCATTTGTGCATTATTTCAGTTAGTTTTAATGAATTGTCTTGGCTATATTGTCGCTGATAGCCTTGACATACAGTGCCATTAGTTCTGATCTGTCCTATCAGAGTAAAGGTGAAAATGCAAGAACAACAACAAAAAAACATAGTCTTTGCTAACTATAATAACACTGTCTCAAACCTGCAGTCACCAGTTTATTTGTGATCTGTGAGTTATGATGTAATCCGTTTTTATCAGAGCATTCACTTCCTTTTGTTATCTAGTTAGGTCAGATTGACAATTGAGATAAACCGTGTGACCTTGACGTTCTGGTAAATGGGTTTGTAATCTCAGATACCACACCGAGCCACCCTTCTCAGTCTCCGGCGGTTCAGAAGAAGATCGCTAGCAGCTCGACCTCACGACAGAAGGACAAAGTGAACAAACGGAATGAGAGAGGAGAGACGCCCCTGCATATGGCCGCCATCAGAGGAGACGTCAAGCAGGTGAAGGAACTCATCGTGCTCGGAGCGGATGTTAACGTCAAAGATTTTGCAGGTGAGACTTAGGTTTATGCATATTTACAGGAACACGTCACCTGATGACAAGCTGTCTGTAGTTTATTTTTTATGGTATGTTTTATGCAGTTAAATAATTATCTTATGTAATTTAGATACTTTGTAACAATTAAATAGTTATAAAATAACAGTCATTGCTGGTATTGCTGCTACTATAAAACTACAAATTATTAAATTTCATATTTGGATATGATGGTAGCTACAGTGCTGATTTAGAGAGGAACAAATGTTTCTCAAAAGTCTCATGATCATCTAAATGACTAATGTAAATGTAATCAGGTAATCATAAGTTGTTTATCTTTAAGTATTAGTAAAATGATTCTTACGTATACTTTTTAAAAATCAGTAACGATTTCACATCATAAAGACACATGAAGCATGAGCTGAAGCTGGACATTAGTGAAATTGCACTAAAAGGCCTTTTACTTGCTAAAAAAAAAGTATGAACTACCAATCAGGTGACAGAAGGCATGAAGCAGATTGTGCAGCAGCAAAGTGTTCATCACGTTGATAACTTAGAGGCTTTAAAAATGGCATATCAGATATGATAGTCTTTATAGGGTTAAAAGTTTTCTATTTTCCTTCCAGTTAAATCTCTCGAGCTCATATTGGTTTGTCCTTTTGTTCAGGTTGGACGCCTCTCCATGAAGCTTGTAACCTTGGTTACTATGATGTGGCGAAGGTTCTGATTGGTGCAGGAGCGGAAGTGAACACGCAGGGATTGGACGATGACACTCCGCTTCATGACGCCTCCAGCAGCGGACACAAAGATGTGAGTTTTTACTTCAAATGATGACATTTACAGCATTGACGCACAGTACATGGCTTTCAAAAGCTGATACTGATTTGTTAATATAAAGAGTTTGACTGATTTAGTTTTTACTGATCTGAAATCATTTTAATCTAAAAAGTGAGACTATGTGTTTTAACGTTCATTTTCTTCCTTCCTTTAATATATAATATGAATAGTAAAACCTAATTTATGCCATAAAAAAATTGGGCATTAGGCATTATTGAAGCTGTAGAGCACAAGGTTTTTTTTTTTAAATGTCAGAGCGGACACATTTATTGACTGATGATGAATAGCCAAATATCTGTTGCAAGAGCTTGTAATAATTGTGGATCATTCTGATCTTCTGATTCACCTCTGTACATTGTTTCCATCATGTTTTGCCAAACTTTTATAGATTGTGAAGCTGCTCTTGCGTCATGGAGGCAATGCCTTCCAGGCCAACAAGAGAGGGGAGAGACCGGTTGATGTTGCTGACTCTCAGGAGCTTGAGCAGTTACTCAAGGGAGAGATCCCACTCTCTGAAGCAGAAGAGAGCTCTTCAGGTATAGAGAAAGCTGGCAGCAGATTTGCCAGTGCTGTTGCTTTTGGCATTTCTTTTAAACTTTTTTTTACTGGGTTAAGTACAAGCACTGTCAACATTTGCGGCATGCTGTCAGCCATGCTGGGTAATTTCTGATGCAGAGTCCAAGTCAAATCCTTTTTCTTAATACACTAGTCAACATTTGAAATGGATCAAAACCTTTCATCAAAGTTGTCCTAAAACCTAAAACCAAAATGCGTTCTTGTCTTACAACATCTTTGAATTTTTTTGATTCACTTCCAATGTTGACTAGTGTAGTTTGTTTATTTTAACTCTTTAGCATGAGAATTTATTTTATATGCACTTAGCAGATGCTTTAATCCCAAGCGATTTGCATTGCATTTGTTTTTTCTTTTTCCATTCATAAATCCTTTGGAATTGACCTTGTTGCTAGTGCCATGGAATTTCTCAATTATTTAAAAGAATGAAATTAATTACCTTACAGTAAAACTTTGTTTAATTTTTATTTCTGTAAATGCCCACTGAACAGGAAATTTGTCTTTTATAAAAACACTGTTGCAATATTTAGAGAATTTTTCTCTATGTGGACTTAAAGAACTGAGTCCTAGTTAAGTCTCATGTAACTTTCTTTTGCATGCTCTTGATTAGCTCACACAATCATTTTTTATCTTTCATTTTATAACGCACTTTATTTGATGAAAAACCTGTTGGTTGAGCCTTTGGAGTACTAGGTACTAGTTCTGGTTATGTGTTACTTACATTAATCTGTATTTAATCCCAGATATCTTTATTTGATTTAGAATTAATTTATTTTTCTACTCTTTTGTATGCCACAGAATCAGAGGACCCACCTTCGGTAAATCCCTCCAGTGTTGATGAGAACATGGAGTACTCCGATGTTGAAAAAGACTCTGACAGTAAATCTACCACAGTGAAGGCCTCTTCATCCATGTCAGGGCTGGATGAATATGAGTTTAAGGATGAGGAAGAGGAGGAGGACCTCAGTAAGGCACTTAATGACCGACATATCCTACGGCGGGAGCTACGGCAAAAGGAGAAGGAGGAGAAGGAAAGGAACCACTATGCTTCCAAACAAGGCAGCAAAAGCGACCAGTCGACACCGACGTGCAAGTCTAAAAAGACAAAGGCGCCACGTGTCTACTGCAGTTCAGATAGTTCAAGCGATGAAGCCGAGGTGCCAACAGAAAGAAGAAACTCGCCCACCAGGTCGGTCAGTGTGGATGGTCACAAAACGGATGGTAGATTAAAGAAAGAAAGCTTGGCTCTCACGCCAGTGGAACAGAAGGAAAAGGGTAAACAGAAGAAAAAGAACAGGAGCCAAAGCAAAAACAAGGAGAACCAGGAAGTCCGAGAAGAAGGGAAGGAGAACAGCAAATCCCTTCTGTTTTCTTCGGCAACTGTGTCCGACAATTCTGACAAGGGCGTCAGGGAAGAGGACTCTTTCAAAATGTCATTCAGTACAAAGGATGACACATCAGTCCATCTCTTTCATCTATCTGTAGTCAAGTCTCCAAAGCTGAACCACAGCCAAACTGACAAGCAGACAACTCCACTGAAACAGGAAAACGCTAAGACTTGTGTTTCTATCGCTGATGGGTCCTGTCCAGGGGAAGGCGTCAAATACAACCACTACACAGAGTCTGACTTCTGCACAGAAGGTTCTAGCAGCAAGAGCTGCAAGCACAAGGAAAAGAGCAAACATCACCACAAAGAGCTTAACTTGGACGGAGATGACGGCAGTTGCAGTCCTTTCAAAGACAGTAGTCTAAGCAACAGCATGGACAGTTCTGAGGCTGTCTTCAGGAAGACTGACAAAGATGGGAAAGTTGTAAAAAAGCACAAGCTGAAACACAAGGAGAAGGAAAAGTATAGGAAGGAATATGAGGCTGAGAGGAATCGCCACCGACAAAAAGAGCCACGCAAGGATGGACATAGGAACATGGAGTTTGATCGGGAGTTTTGGAAGGAGAACTTCTTCAAAAGTGATGAAAATGAAGAACTCACTGGCAAATGTGAAATGCCTGCTGGTGGATCTCCACCGAAATCCACAGACTCATCTCCTGTTAAAGAGGAAAGAGGGGCATCAAAAGACAAACATTTAAGCAGTAGCAGCAGTAAGGATAGAAGGCCAAAAGAGGAGCGAGAAAAGGACAAGTCCATTAAAAAAGAGAAAAAAGAGGTGCCTCTTAAAGAGGAGCGAGGAAAGGAGGGAAAAGGAGATGAAGTTGATGAACGAAGCGAGGGTCTTGGCTCTGGCCGAGTTCCTGACAGCTCACTGCACAGTTCAGGAGTGAAAGAAGAAGTAGATGATAAACCAGTCACTAGCAATTTAGCTGACCAAGATCAACTGGAGTCTCCAGAGAAGAACTCTCGAGAGAAAAATGATAAGCGACCACCAACAAAAGATCGGGAGTCTGAAAAGCCTGATAAGAAACACGCAGATAAAGATAAGAAAGTAAAATCTGAGCATTTAGCTGACAAGACTGAACCTCACAACTCTACAGATCGATGGAAAGAAAAGGAGAAATTAACGAATATTTCACATTCACCCAATGATAAGAGCCATAAAGAAGGTGACAAGCTTAAAGCAATGTCTTTAATGAAAAAGCATGAAGAGAACAAGAAGAATAAGGACAAGCTTGACAAAAGAGCTGAGAAAGAGCACTCCTCCAGTGACCACAGAGACAAAGATAAAACAAGTTCTGAAAAGAAAGGCAAAGTTCCAGAGAAAACCAACGATCATGGAAAATCTGACCGCAATAAAGATAAAGAACGGGACAAAGATTCTGACAAGAGGAAAAAAGAGAAATCAAAAGAGACCACCCCCTCTTCCTCTTCCTCATCCTACTCCAATCTAAAGTTGTTATTGGAAGAGAAGAAAGGGTATGTTTGTGAGAACAATAAGGTTGTTTCTTCTAAATCAAAAGAAGAGGCAACCAAGCCTCCAGCGAAAGACAGGGATAGAAGAGAGCGGGACCGAGAGTCTGAAAGGCATCGAGATCGTGAGCGGGACCGTCACAAGGAAAAGGACAAAGATCGATCCCAGCTGAACAGGGACAGCAAAATAAGCAAGCCGAAACCAAGCGATGTGGACTCCAAAAGTAAGGTTGCACCTACTCTAAAGGATACTCGTCCCAAAGAAAAGAGGCTGGTGAACGACGACCTCATGAAGACCAGCTTTGAACGCATGCTTAGTCTCAAGGACCAGGAAATTGAACAGTGGCACAAGAAGCACTTGGAAAAAATCAAACAGAAGGAACGCGAGCGGCTAAAGCAGCGTCCAGGAATCGACCCTGGGAAACAGAAAAGCAAGGAAAAAAATAAAACATCCACCTCGTCCAGTGAGCCTTGTCTAACGAAGGAACTGACTCGGTCAAAGAGCTCAGAAGCACCAGATGGGCACCGCGAGAAGGTTTTGAAAGATGCCACCAGTGGAAGAACGCTCTCGCTAGATGCAAAAACCTTGGGGAAGAATGGACCAGTCATAGAAAACAATCTCAGTCGATCTCCGAGACCAGAGAGTGAAAAATCTGGCGTCATGTCAAGATCAGTATCCATGATCTCTGTGGCAAGTTCAGAAGATTCCTGTCATGCAACCATACTGACACCAAGACCAGCTGAATATGATTCTGACATGAACATGGACGCTTCAGATTCCCAGCCACCTTTCCTTCAGTCTTCCCTCATTGTACAGTCCTCCAGATCACCTACTGTTCATGATAAAGATACCAGCAGTCTTCCCGAAGCGGCTCTCTGCAATCGAACACCATCATCAAGCAGGCATCCATCCCCGTGTTTAAGGGCTATTCTGGACGAAGAAGCCAAGGTGCCACCAGTTGAAACCAGACTGACAGAAGAGTCTCAGATAATCAGTATTGCGTCACAGCCAAGCAGTGAGCAAGCTACGGTTCATCCGACCGAGATCAGCTTGCTACCTGTTCAGGAGAATCTGAGCAGTCAAAGTCTTACTAGTACTCTTCCAGAAAGCGAAAATCTGACTAGCAGTGAAAGTGAAGGCGTCACTCCTGTTTCTCAAGTTCAGCCTTCATCACACTTGCGAGAGTCTAGTGCTAAAAACCTAAGTACCCTCACACAAGCTAACAGTGCATTTCAGACCCATTTGCAAGAGCAGAGCAGTTCTTGCAACACTAGTAGTCAAGTAGAGCATGCAAGTCATGGTCAGCTTGAAGTCCCTAGTGCTGGAATGACAGAGGGATCAAACAAGGAGTCTTCACTAGTTGTTACATCGCAAGTTGCATCATTTCAGTCTTCTCACACACAAAATTCATCTGAAACCAGTGCACCTTTGAACTCTAGTAGCCAGCAGTGGGAAACTGGCCCCATTTCCAGTAGCGAACAGACATTGACAACAGACTCTAGTTTGAGGCCAGAGCAAAGAGAGAAGCCCTTGGTTGTTTCTGAGAGCAAAGTGGAAAAGAGTGGTGAAAACATCAGCAAAACAGATTGCACTCCAAGTACATCTATTAGTTCATGTAGATCAAACTCTGAAGAAACCGCTAAACCACTGCTGAAAACAACCAGTTCCCAAGAGGATTCAGAAAAGGATGATGCAAGAGTGCAAGATGAAAGTACCTTAAGGTTCTCCAGTGAGCCATTGGTTACAGTTGATGCTCAACCAGAGAAACACGAGCAAGGCCTTCATGCAGCTTCATCAACCACTGTGTCTCGCTGTGCCAGTCCAGAAAGGATCCCTGAGGAGCCCATGGAGGTGTCTGAAGAAGTTTCGGACAAAAACGGAATCACAGAAATGGATGGGGTCAAAGTTTTATCCTCAGATGAAGGTGCAACAACTGAAAGCAAAGCTGACATAGAGGCATCAGATCAGCCTGCTGTCGAGGAGAAACCTATGAAATCAGACCTTCAGGAGAATGTAGATCAGGGTCAAAGCAGTGCTGCTGTTCAACCTGATCATCAAGCAGAACCTCCCAGTGGTGCAACCTCAGGAAGTTCCTCCCCAATATCAGTCTTGGAGAGAGATTCCGATTCATCCGGGGCCAGAGCCAAAGTACGACTCCTTGAAGAAGAAGCTGACATCCAGGTGACCCATCCAAGGAAAAGAAAGATGCCTAGGGTTTCTCCTCCAGCCCAAGTGAGCCTTACAGCTCAGCAAGTCAAAGAAAAGACACAGCAGTCTTTAGCTGCAATTGTAGATGCACTTAAGCTTGAAGAGATCCAGCCTTACCAGACCGAAAGAGCAAACCCATATTATGAGTACCTGCACATTCGCAAGAAGATCGAGGAGAAGAGGAAAGTACTTTGTAGTGTCATTCCTCAAGCGCCTCAGTACTATGACGAGTATGTGACATTCAATGGGTCCTATCTGCTGGATGGCAACCCTCTCAGCAAGCTCTGCATCCCAACGGTATGCTTCCATTCTGTGAACGTAGTGATTGCAGCTCATTTTTTGCTGATATCTAAGGGACAAAAATGCTAAAAGCTTGCCAATTTGTTTGCTTTTGCAGATAACGCCACCTCCCTCACTACCTGAACCACTGAAAGAGATGTTCAAACAGCAAGAGGTGGTGCGGATGAAGCTAAGACTGCAGCACAGCATCGAAAGGGTAAATGGAAACCGAAATTATATTCATTGAACATCAATCCCTAGATCAGGGTTTCCCAAACTGAGGGCCACAGACCCCTAGGGGTTCATAATGAAACTCCTGGGGATTTGTGAGAAAATGTGGAAATAAATAAATATATTTTTAATAATACACAATATTAAAAAGTTAAATATTATAGTGATATTATTTTACATATAAAATCTTTTAGGATGTATTGTTCATAATATTTAGGTTTGGTAAGCTCACAAACATAAATTATGTATTATGTTATATATAAATATATTGAAAGCATCTTAAATGTTATGAAAGAAACTTTTTAAGCCTGCTTAATTATTCTTAATTTTTGAGCCTGATTGAATAATTGTGTTTAGACCATCTAAGATCGTATGCAGAGAGAAAAAAAAAAATATATATATATATATTTTTTTTTTTAGCCTAGCTTGCTGCTTTCTGGTTGCGGTTAAAATGACTTGAAATGACTGAGGCATTTGCTCTTCCAGGAAAAGCTGATTGTATCCAATGAGCAGGAGGTTTTGAGAGTTCATTACCGTGCTGCAAGAACACTAGCCAATCAGACGCTTCCATTCAGTGCCTGCACAGTCCTATTGGATGCCGAAGTATACAACATGCCCCAGGATATCCAGGTAAATGGCCACATTATTAGGATGATATTTTAAATTAAAATAGTACTTTTAGACTTAAGTAAACACTGTAACATTCTTTTGAATTTAAATTGATAGGCTCCATTATTTTAAGAGTGTTCTCTCAACCGAGAGTGATAAATAGAAATTATTTTCTGCAATGAACGCTGTCAATGGAGCTTAACTTGTTTTGAATAAGGAATGTTCTGTAATACCTCAGAAAAATGGTCTTGCAATGTGTTTAATCTTTACTAATTTACTTTTTATTTTAATTTTAGGGTGATGATGGGAAGACCTCTGTTAGAGATCGGTTCAATGCGAGGCAGTTTATGTCTTGGCTTCAGGATGTAGATGACAAGTTTGACAAGTTGAAGGTACAAAAGCAAATAGAAATAGAAAATGAAATGCAACAAACAACTAGAATGTGTAAAAATGTCATGGTACTTTGGTCCCAAAAAGTATTTGGACACATTAGCTACACTTAAAAAATCTAGCAACAGATCAGGGTTTCTACTGGTTTAATGAAGGTGAAATTATGTCCCTTTTAAAAACCAAGTAAAGAGAATTTAAGCAAAATATTTAATGAAATATGGTTAGTATGTTCTCTACATGTCTCTAAATGTAATAAATTAAAACTAGTTTAAAGTTGGAGTAGCTCTGCTCCTAAACACTAGAATATGAAAATACTTTTTACTGTACCTAACTGATCACACTTCAAAAAAAAGTCATCAATATTTTTCTTTTTCTTTTTAGCATAAATGTTCTTTTTTTTTTTATAAAGATACATTACGTCATGTTTTCTAAGAAACTGATACAAAGCAGTAAGTCTATGATAAAAGTAAGAATTGATATCTGCCGGCGGAAACAGTTGTCATATACTACTGACAGATATTCTTTCTTGTTTTAAGCATAAACACACTTCATTTTTAAGACACAATTTAAGACTTTATTTTTGTGCAAGGGTAAATGTAAGACTTTAAGACCTGCAGAACCCTAGTCAGAAAATGCAATCTCAGCCAAATTTGATTTGATTTTAAAGAAAGCTACTGCAATATTATTAGCTCACATGGCACTTTGATATTTTGCTAATACGTTAAATAAGTGAACTTCAGTACCTCTATGACTGACTTGAATCTGTTTTGCCGCAGACGTGTCTCTTGATGCGGCAGCAGCACGAAGCAGCAGCGTTAAACGCTGTTCAGCGTCTGGAGTGGCAGCTGAAGCTGCAGGAGCTGGATCCCGCCACTTACAAGTCTACCAGCATTTTCGAGATTCCCGAATTCTACATCCCCCTTGTAGAGGTCAACGACGACTTTGACCTGACGCCGATATGACCTGCCGATGAGATACAGAGACGAGGATTTAGTAGCTGTCGGACCACGACGAGTGATGATGTCAAGATGCGAGCGTAGGACGAAAACACGAAGCACTTGACTTGGAGGTGTGCGTGCGCATGTATGTTGTGTGTTTGTGTGTCACGGTGCACATGTCGGTGACTGAACGCTTTCTAATAAAAGAAGTAAACAAAAAAAAAAAAAAAAAAAAAAAATATAACACAAACAAGCGCTGCACTTCCAGGCTAGCTGTCATCACTGGTTCAGTTTGTGTTCGCTGTTCTAGTTCTGGTTCCCGGTCCAAACCCACTTCACCATATGGGCACCAGATTGGCTCTGATAGACTGCAGGCCTAAACTAAAACGCACTTAACCCTGAGGTCCACTATCCAGAACGGTAGACCACAGGTCGATAGAGGAACATCGAAAAAACCAGCCTCCGGAGGGTATAGACCACCATCGGAAAAAGAGAGAGAGAGGTTTTGCTTCTCCGTTAAGAAAGAGATCTCAATCCAACATGTTTCTACAGTGAGTGTTCATAGATTATGTATAGATTGTGCTCCTCATTTTTTAACTTATTTTATACATACTGATTGTGCATTTGTAAATAGCCATGTAATTATTGTTTTTAACTTGTAAAAAATGACAGAAAACCGAGAGGACGGAAAAAGTTTTAAGTAATAATAAATATTTTGATTGTAAACTTTGTTTTGTCTAATGTTTAATGGACCAAAGTTGTTTTTACATTGAAGTTCTTTGTTGTTGTTGCTGTTATTGATGTTTGCTTAACTCTTTAAGCATGTGTTCTGAAATACCTTTTGTTTTTTTTGTTTTTTTGTTTTTTTTAATTCCTCTTTTATCCCTTTGACATTCATCAAAGCCGATGTTTTTTGACTTGTGATTTCTATAATGTGCATGCTTTCGCAGGTTCGTCCCTTTCTGAAAAGTTGTACCGTGGTGAGGTTTACTGAAGTGGTCCTGGTTCTTTTCTGCCATTGTTGTGTCTGTTAGTAACATCCACTTCTTGCGTGTTGTCCCTTGTGTCTTGCGCACATTTAACAAAAAGGAAAAAAAAAAAAAGAAAAAGTTTGTTGTGGTTTCTCAATAGGAAAAAAAATACCCTTACTTTTACAGTTTTAATGTGAGATCACAACAAAACCTATTTTTTACAACGTAATGCCTTTTGAACGATGGTTCTAAAAATATGTCTATTTTAATATTTACTTGTTACATGAGGATGTACATATTTGTAATATATAATTGAATAAATTTTATTGGTTGTGAAATCAAAAACTCTTTTTCTGCAATCTTTTTTTGTCTAAACAGGATTCCCAGAGTCATGGACATGGAAAAACATTTTAAATCTTAAAAGTCATGTAATTTACTAGTGAACAGTAATGTTTCTGAGTAAACGCTCCAAGCAAAATTCTCCAATGAAATGCTCAAAAACACATTCGTATGTATATTTTTGGATACAGATGTTGTTTTGTCCAGCAGATGGCAGAGTGAACTGATTAAACAATATCAATCAACATCAAAGCTATCCTTAAAAACTAATTTAGTTTAGTTTTTATCTGTATGAATGTATGAATATTGCATTGTTTTGGATCTATAACAATTATTATATTATTTATAAAATGCTGATATTGATATAATTGCATTTCCTAAATTTTATTCTTATAATAATTACTTAATATATAATAATAATAATAATAAATATATATATATATATATATAATAAATGCATGTTATATTAAGTTCTACATATTTGTACTGTATACATATATTTAATAATAATAAAAGTAATGCTTATTATTATTATTAAAGTGAGTAATAAAAATAATTCAGAATTAGTATTTATAACTTTAAAATATATAACTATAGAAAATATTGTTATTGTTATTATTATAATAGTGATTGAACCAACAAACTTTTTTAGTTTTAGCAGTCCAAAACTACTTTGACACTTGTGCTTTTGTTGAGATCTCTTGAAACTTTTAATAATGTGGCATATCCTTTTTATTCACTGAATTACAAATGAGAAAAAAGCCCAACAGTTTATCATGAGAGCCGACAACAAAAGCATTACCGAGTAATCCCACACTTGCCTGGGCGGCTGCTGTGCCTTTAAGAGCGCGAGATCAGGCGGCAGATGTGAGACAGAAGAGGGTTTCTTCCTCTAGGGGGCGCTTGGAGGCTCAAAAAGTAGATTTTCCATCAAGCTGCATTCAGATATCAAATGTTTTTGACTTCAAGTAATGTTTTCAGTCCGTTAATTCAAACTATTTTGAGTCGCGGATACGTAAATCTGCACAAGCGACGGTGATTGGCTGAAACCCAACCCGCGCTGTGAAAAGTGATGGTTATTATGTGACATTATTTGTCAGCTGCTTCCGGTTTTAGCAGCGCTCTGAACAATACGTGATGCCTAATAATAACACTAGGCGACTATAAAAGACATAAAATGCATAGCAAAACAACATTTATTGTGTAGACCTGTAGTTTCCCACTAATCAGAAACAACATCCGGGCCAATAAGCCACGCCCCCTCGAGGACCCGTATGTGATGCTATGTGCCGCTCTGCTCACTTCTTCCATTTCTATGAATCAAAGCCGCTCATGTTTCTATTCAGAGTAAAAGGAGCCAAGACAAGAGATCCGCATGAGAGAAAGTCAAAAACCGAAGGAAAGTGTTGAGAACGCTTCAAAGTGATACAGTAAGTACACTTATATTATTTGCCAAATGCATGTAAAGATGTGACGTATGCCAGATGTGTGACGTGATAATCCTAAGTGTTTTTGCGTCATGTTTGCGTTAATAGAGAAACACCAGCGCGTTCGGACGTCAGTGCGTTTTGTGCCTGTATTATTCAGAAAATGGGTCTTTGTGGCGTTTCTGCAGAGCTTTTCTTCGTTTTGTGTATTTTACGTGAGGAGAGGACGTTCAACATGCCACAGAAAAAGTTTCTCAGTGTTCTGCATTCCAAATCTGTATTTAATTTGCTTGAATGTGACGTAGCTGGATTATATTGTTCAAGTTTGCTTTAAAAACAAAAACAAAACTAGGACATTCTGCATAAAAGTGCTAAATCCTGTTTTTAATACGCACACTAAAATAAAAATACTTTGTTTTTCAAGTCCACTCTGTACACTTAACCAAAAATGTAGTCATTTTATTTTTTTGTAATTTTTATTTATAAAATATATATATATATATATATATATATATATTTTTTTTTTTTTTTTTTTTTTTTTTTTTTTTTTTTTTTTTTTTTTTT
>JAUMHE010039714.1:0-15518 GCA_032359235.1 Enteromius mattozi
GGGTGCTGTGTGTACATTAATGAGGAAAAAAATTAACTTAAATGATTTTAGCAAATGGCTGCAATATAAGAAAGAGTAAAAAATTTAAGGGGGTCTGAATACCCACTGTATATATATATATATATATATATATATATATATAATTTTTTAAAATATAATAGAGTATTAAAATGTTTTGTTTTATTAAAAGTTGTTATGTATATATTCATTTGAAATTAATATGAAATAACTTTCTTTATGGGGTTTAATGAAACAAGGCCACATTTTCCAAATACAACTGATTAGATTTTATTGTGTGACGGTGACCAATATTGGTCAAAACACTACAGCAGATAAAATTTATTGTTCATTCTATATGGGATGCAAAAAGGCAATGTCTTCATATCTAAGGATTACATTTACAAATCATAATCATCATATTCCTCATTGTCTATGTGTTCAGTTTGGCTCTCCAATAACAAATCCCTGGTCTGCTTCTCACAGATATCTCGTGCCAGTACATAAGCTCGCCATTCATCAAGAGATTCATGGACAGGCTCGCTGCAGAAATCAGGCCTGATTTCCACGTCCTTTGCTAAAAGGGCCTTTTTGACCTTGATGAGTTCACAGCTGCACTGCCATGGGTTTCCATCCAAATATAGAACTTTTAGTTTTGGTAGGTTCAACGCAGGGAGGGTGGATAGTTTGTTGTTGCGCAGATTTAACACCTGTAGTTGTCTGAGTGGCTTCAGCTCATGTTCATGTATCGTGTCAATGTTGTTCCCCTTCAGATCCAAACGGACCAGTGTCTCAGGAAGCCTGGTATAAAAGGGATATTAAAAGAAATGATTAATAGAAACTTTTATGAGATTAGAGGCATTTAACATGATTAATTAATCACACCATATTCAGTCTGATAAATGCATAAACAAACAAATAAATGCATAAATAGAGTAAATGTTTGCATGCATAAATAAATGTGTAAATTAATGCATTAATAAAGAAATGCATAAACTCATAAATAAAATAAAATATTACTATGTAAAAAACTGTACAAAATGTGTAAATTAATGCTTAACAAACAAATGCATAAATACAATAAATGCATAAATAAAGAAATGCATAAACTTATAAATACGTGTAAATTAATGCGTAAATAAATTCATAATCACACAAATTCATAAACTCATGAATATAAATTAAAATATTACTATGCAAAAAATATATAAATTTTAGAATTTAATGCATAACGCAACAAACAAAGGCAGAAATAAATGCATACAAATTGTAAATTAATGCATAAATAAACATAAACTAACAAATATGTGTGTAAATTAATGTGTAAATAAATTAATAATTAAACAAATGAATAAACTCAGAAATAAAATAACATTTTACTATGTAAAAACTATACAAAAATGTGTAAATACATGCATAAATAAATAAAGCATAAATAAATGAATAAAAGCGTACACTCATAAATAAAAGTGTAAATTAACTTGTAAACAAATGCATAAAAACTCAGAAATAAATTAAATGTGTAAATAAATGCATAAATGTTTAAATTAACGTGTAAATGCATAAACTCATAAATAAATGCATAAATATTTATATTTAATATTTAATGCATAAATAAACAAATGCATAAACTAAAAAAGTTATGTTATATTAAATAGTATTAATCATGCTAATTAATATTAATACCAAAATGTTAATAAAAGCTATTATTTCAATTATACTAAAAACACAGATTGACTTTTAGTTTATGTCAGAGGAAATCAAACGAATAACAATACATTAAGTGAAGAAAAAATGCACATACCCATGAGGAATAGCGGAAAGCAGATTCTGTTCTAACGCTAAGCTGGTTAGCTGAATGCAGTTTCTCAGGGCATTAGCTTCAAAGTTTTGGATGGAGTTGTTTTCTAAAAAGAGATGTTTCAGAAGTTTCATTCCTGCTAGCTGTTGGAAAGTGACTTCCTGGAAATTGTTCTGCCTGCAGTCCAGCTTCTCCAGTTTAGAGGTCAATCTAGCAGGCAGCAATCGTAGCTGGTTTCCTGCCAACTCACACACTGACAGATTAGGCAGGCGAAGACCCCCATCCACCGACACCAGCCTGTTAAAGCAGACAGAAAGGCTAATGAGGTTGCGCAGCTGGGACATGTCACGATTCCTCAGCAATCGGATCTGATTCCTGTCCAAGTTTAAATGAACCAGAGACCGAGGGAGATCGTGAGGGACTTTGCTGAGGCGGTTTGAAGACAAATCTAACGTTTTTAGAAGCTGCAGTGAAGAGAAGAACGTTGATGATATGGACGAGATCCTGTTGCTTCCCACGCTAAGCAAATTGAGAAAGGGCAACTTGGGGGCACCATGTATTGATTCAATTTTATTTCCATCCAGATAAAGACACTCAAGCCTCTGAAGTGATGTTAGGGGGTTTGCGCGTAGGGTGCTAATCTGGTTATTCTGGAGGTTCAGGACCCGCAGCTTCTTGAGGCCCTCCAGGGCCGACTCTTGCAGGCTGCGTATCCTGTTGTGACCCAAATGGAGGATCTCCAGGCCAGAGGGCAGGCCACGGGGAAGCTGTCTCAACTTGTTTTTCTGAAGGTCCAGAGTTGTTAACAACACGTGAGATCTGAACACATTGGCATCAATCTGCACGATCCCACCAGAGGACAGAATGACTTCTTCAAGGCCTGGCAGACCAGAAAAATCTCTGACCTGTAAATAACACAATCTGTTTAAAATCAACCAATATAACGGGCACTGAGAATACAGAAATAATACTAATTAAAACTTTAATTTAGGAAAGATACCATACAAAAAAAAAAAAAAAATAGTACAAAGGTGATTTTTTTTAAATCAGTCAGTTACTTAATTAGTAAATAAATAAATACATATTTAAAATGACTATAAAAAAATACTTTATTTAAAATTACTACTACTACTACTTCTAATAATAATAAAACTAATGAAATAATATAAGAGAAAGGTGTCCTGAATTTTTCAAATTCACTACAAATTTAACTCCTGGACAGGATATTAAAATAAATAAATAAATAAATAAATAAATAATAAGTAAATAAATCAACCTGTTTAAAAGCAACAAATCCAACAGGCTATTAAAAAAATAAAGAATAATAAAATAAAAAGGTAATTAAAACCTACCAATATAATATAAATAAATTAATAAAAAAATATAATTAAAGAAAAATTACAGTACATAGAGAAAGACTTTCTAAAATTATGAACTGACTACCAATTTTATGTATTATGTAACATTTCAAAGTACAACAGGAAAATTACCAACAACAACAACAAAGTTTTCATCGGAATGAATGAATGAATAAATAAATAATAGCAAACATTAAAAAAGAACAAACAAATTACCTTCAGCTCTTTGAGGTGATTGTATTCCAGGTGTATTTTCTTCAGGTTGTTTGAGACGAACGGAGGCACAGCCTGAGCCCTGAAACACTGCACTGATGTTGTATGCTCACAGATGCAGTTCTTTGGACAGATGTGGCTGCAGTTGCCATTTTGACTGTAGAGTAAGACACACAGAAAAAGGAAGAATATCATCATTCTGAGAAAACAGCGTCACACATCTGCGTGCCGAAGCAGCATTTTGAGCATCTGAGGCTTAAATAGCTCAGGCTGATTCATGTTTGTGAGAATAAGACTCCTCTGCTTTATTTGGAACAATGGCTGAGATCATTATCTTGGTTAGAAAACAAAACTCGACACCAGCAGGGATCTGGCATATCAGCAATAGAGTGTCCTGTCTGTTTGCTGATGTAAACTTGCTGATGAACTATTTACAACCTATTCTGTTACACAAACGTATTTCTTATGTATAAATTCTGTTTGCACCCAGTAATAAAACTAAAGTTTTAAAACCTAAAATGTAGAAAAAAAAAAAATTATATTTTGGACTACTGGGTTTAAAAAACTACTCACATTTATTGACTTTTTAAAATTTGTTTTTTAATTTTTGGTATGTTTTTTGTTAATGAAACCAAGTTTTAAATTAATAAAGGTTGGGTAGTGCAGCAAATAATAAACAATATGCTTTTTTAGACAAATATTATATCATACATGATTAATTTAATACACACATACATTTGTGTGGGTGTGTGTAGTATTTATTCATTTTATTTCAGATTTAGTTTTAGTTATTTTACTTATTTTATCAGGTTAAACTAAATTAAAATGAGAAATGTTGCCTTGGCAGCTATTTAATAAGTACATTTTATTTTTTATTTCAGGTAACGTTTTATTTAATTCTTGTTTTAGTAAATTATATTCACTGTTTATATACAGAAATTTCCTACGAAGCGCTCAGTAATCGAATCGCTCGTCTATCGACTGCCTCCTCCATTGACGGGCTCCATCGTGTGGCAGACCGAACTAATCGATCCCCGCTTGATCGGTTCGCTCTCGGATTTCCTGGTCGGATGAGAGCACGGAAAACACGCCAGCAAAACATCACTCTCACTCTCTGTCACATCACAAGTCTGCTGTTCATATAACCTAATCGACCAGAGATCGCACCGAGTAAAGGACTACATTTCAGGTTATCTGTGTGTTGTTTTTGTATCCGTGTTAAACATGTCTGCGTCCGCTGGCGGTGCTGTATCCCCGGGCTCGGCCCTCTCTCCTGGTCCGGCCGCGGCTCCCGGCTCCGGTATGTCCATGTTCAGATGGCTGGAGGTGCTGGAGAAGGAGTTTGATAAGGCGTTTGTGGATGTGGATCTGTTGCTGGGAGAGATCGACCCGGATCAGGCTGATATCACATATGAGGGCCGTCAGAAAATGACCAGCCTCAGTTCATGCTTTGCTCAGCTGTGTCATAAATCCCAAACCATCTTTCAGCTCAACCACAAACTAGAGGTGAGGAAAATAGTTGGACATTCTTCTACAAAGTCTCTAGACGAAGTTGTTTTCTTTAATAACTGCTTTTTATTTTGTTTTACAAAACTACAATATAAACAGGTTATTATGAATGCTGTTATATTCAGCTAAATGTTTTATGGCTAATCTGGACTAACAAAAATACTATGTAAACGTATATAGCATTGGTGCATAAATTAAGCATTTATTACCAAATATATGGTACTTTTTAAAAGCCTCGGGATTCCCATGATCTTAGGAAACTTGCAAATGTCAGGAAGTGTAATCTCCAATCCTGGAAAAGTCATGAATTTTAGTGAATTAAAACCGTTCTGTGTTATTTGAAATGGTATAGATTGCAAAAGTGCATCATTTGCATTCTGAGTTATTAACTTGAACCCTGCTGTTCTGTTTCAATAATGTTATTGTTTCTTAAACAACACATAGCACAACTTCAAAGATTACTCTAAATTTGAGACGTAATTACAGCGCAGTGCTTTTGGTTAATAAGGCCTAAAGCACAGTTAATCTAGTTATTATCACACAATAAACCCAACAGGCCGATCAAAACGTTTACGCAAAGCAACATATCATGATTGTCATGAGTCATGCACATATTTAGAGCAATAGTTTTGAAAAATCAGCTTCTTTGTATTGTCCAAATAAACCAAGTGGGCCGAATATTGTCATTAGATGAACTCATGGCACTGAACGGCCTGTTATGTCACCCTTCAAACTACTTGTCACTTCATGTACGCTGTCTGATAAATAATGCATAGGTGCATTCGTCGTTTTGTTAGGTTTTTTTATTGTTCTCTGGACACAGAGATGACAGTATTTGGATGTCGGCTGCATAAACACACAAAAGTTGCCAGTTTGGGAGCAGATTTCTTCATCCACAGGAAATGCTTTGCATATGAAGCAAACCGAGTAGTTAGAAAACTAAGAGGACAGCATATAAAAACCTGTTAGACCTGCTTAGTCAGTCAATACCAGACACTGGTCATTCTGTTTAAACTGACTACAGTGCATCACATAAATGAATGATCCCTTCATTTTTTTGGCAGCAGAACATGCACTTATGTGCCAGGTCATATTTGTATTAAATATTGTTGCTGTTGAGCTCCGCTGTCCTGTGATTTTTCTATCACACAGTCTGGATAATTGGCATCTTGTCTGTGTGTTGGCAGATATAGGTTTCCCGGGAGACCTGCTCGGGTAATCTGCTTTTCCCACCACTTTTCAAATCTGTTAATGGCTCTTTATCAAAGCTCACAGTCCAATTTGAAAAGCAGTATTATCTTCCACCTGGGAAATGAATCGTCTTTGCCATGGAGAAATCACATGAGTCCAGGAGATACAATTCAAAATAACGTTCTTAACTGCACTGATTCACCGATGTATTTGTGTGGGAAGCTGAATTTCTTTCTGAAAAGGTACTTTAGCAGGTGAGGAGGTCGCACATACACCTACCTCTTCACCGGCGCTTCTGAGCATAGCAGATTAACACACAGCTTGATTAAAAACTCCCTGCTGCACAAGAGGAGAGCTGTGTGTGACAGCTTCCTGTTCTTAAAAAGATACTGTGGCGGTGCTATTATGCAAAAATGGTACCATTTCATGGTATTTATATACATGTTAAGGTACTATTTCAATGATACTTCAAATAATACCATGGTATTAACATAGTACTCGTCCAAAACCCTTAGCATTGGGGTCCAGAAAAAAAAGTATGTCTTTGTTAGTAAATACAACAACATTATGACTTGCAGTAATGTGATGCCTTGTGAATAACCCTGATATTTAATAGGGATGGTTTATCATGTAGTCATCCAATATATTGCATGATTTCTTTTTGTAGTATTTTTAAAATTCGGTTTTAAGTGGAGTTGCTGTGTTTTCACATGCTGTGCATTAACATGGTACTTAGCTGAACCCTTAACACTGGTGTCTGAAAAATAAAATACATCTTTTTACATCATTACTACTTATAGTCGACATGAAACTGCATTGTCAAACCGTTCAATTTGCACAATGTAATGCACTGCTAAAAGAAACAGGATTTGTGGTAGGGATTGGTCATGAAGAAAAACAAATAGGGTGAATTTTGATTTCATGCTGACTTAAAAATCTACATCTGTGATGTCATTTTCCGAAGGATCCACCCAAAAATCTGCACCAAACGCCCTTTCTGTATGAAAAGCCTTGGCTTGAAACAGTAAGGCATTTTTCTCTAGTTTTAGGCTTCATCGCACTCATTGAACTCCTTTGAGGTATTTTGGTGCTATCCTTTGTGTCAGATTTTGTTACATTGTTAATGTAAAGGAAGGATGTTTGGTTTTGCTAGTGGAAGTGTTTTTAAAGAGTGTATAGACTTACTACTAGCAATTTTAAAGTAGACTATGTCACTTTTTCTTGGGAGGGGCTGCAGTGTGAATCTAAAGTATTCTAAGCTGCCGTTGGCATTGGGTTCAGATTAACCACTCTTGTTTCAGAACGACTCTTGACAGATAAATAAACCTTCTCTGCGGCGTTACTGCTGAATATGAGAGTCCCTCAGCTAACCTTGGCTATCCAGCAGAGATTAGGCGCATAAATAAATGAGTAGTTTTTCTATGAGAGGACGTCTATATCTGTCCTTGATGCAGTTTGCCTTCCTAAGAGGCTGAGATGCTGGAGAGTTGAGCTGTTTTTTAACGGCAAGGCCTTCTGATGCTGGATGGGATGTCATTATTCACCACGGCTGTGGTTGTTAATGAGTGTGTCAGATGAGAGTATGTTCTTCTGAAGGGAAGCTGAAACATTAGAAAGAGGAAGAGGAGATTTAAAGGGATAGTTCACCCCAAACTCTAAATTACTCACCCTCATGTAATTCCAAACCCATAAGACCTTCACTCATCTTAGGAAAATAAGATATTTATATGAAATGAATTTGAGCGCTTTCTGACCCTGCATAGACAGTAAAGCAACTGAAGTGTTCAAGGTCCAGAAATGTAGTGTGGACATCAGTGGTTAAACTGTAATTTTATGAAGCTGTGAAAATACGTTTTGTACGCAATGAGAACAAAAATCATGACTTTATTCAACAATGTCTTCTCTTCCATGTCAGTTGATAAGCATGATTACCAAGATGCATGCCTTGAACGTGTCAGTTGTGTTGCTGTCCTTGCAGGGTTAGAGAGCTCTCAGATTTAATCAAAAATGTCTCAATTTGTGTTCCAAATATGAATGAATGTCTTAAAGTTTTGCCAAAACAAGAGGGTGAGTAATTAATCAATAACAGAATTGTAATTTTTGAACAAACTAACCCTTTAATGAACATTGATAAAAAGATTATGTTTAGGATAAACGTAGGATGAATTAAACGTGACAAAACTGGTACAGTTTTTTTGGCATATCTGATTAAATTCCACTTAGTTATTTGTGGAACAGGAAAACTTTCATACATGGTTTGAAATCCAATTTTTCTAATGAAATCCAAAAATGCACATGCATGAATGCGTGAGATGTGTAATCTCTCATTATGAGTTAAAGAAATGTCATCAAGGATATGAGCAGATCCTAAATGTTCAGTTTTCTGTCCTCTCTCCTCTCTTTATAAAGGAATAGTTCAATCAGAAATAAAAATGTACTTGTCCTCAGGCCATACAAGTTGTAGTTGAGAATTGTTTCTTAATCTGAACTTATTTAAACTGAAATTTAGCATTGTTAATTGCTCCAAGTAATTCACTTGACTTCACATTGTGAAGTGAAAAGATGTGCATTTTATAAGAAACAAAGTCACCATTTTCAGCAAGTTTTTATTTTTGGATGATCTATTCTTTTAAATGGACCGTTGCAAGCTAAAATCGAGCTACAGTTTTTCTCACAGTCACCATGGCTCAACATACCAGGAGATTTTCACTAATTGCTAGTCCCTCAAAAAGTCACAAATTGCAGGATAAACGATTGTCTTCATTTTCATACTTTGTATTTTTGTATGTCTGCTCTATTCTGGATTGGAGAAGGATGGTCAATACTTCATACGCAGACACTACGTGAGTCATCACAACAGCATGATGGCTAATCATACTCTCTCTGTGTGTGTGTGTGTGTGTGTGTGTATGCTTCAGGCTCAGCTGGTGGACCTGCGGTCGGAGCTGACAGATGTCCAGGCAGAGAAGGTTGTAGTGGAGAAGGAGGTCCACGAACAACTTCTTCAACTTCACGCCATGCAGCTCAAACTCCAAGCCAAAGGTGGACAGGCAGTCGACTCTGACTCAATCAAGGACAGGATGGTGGGCACAGCAACAGTTTCCTACAAATATAACAAGACTAGGTTTATATCCAGATGAGTTACTGAAAAATGGCTTGTAGGACACCTAGATTAATATGTTGGCATTAAGGCCACCGAGATCTTTAACTCATTATGTGGTCAAAAGTATGTGGACACCTGATCACGAAACATTTCATTTCAAAAATATAGTGACTAATGTGGAAGTGTTATAATGACCTTCATTCTTTTGGGAAAGCTTTTCAGTTGATGTCACCCTGATGAAGTGTCAGGCCTAGAAGTGATGTTAGACTAACTAGTAGAGTGGGATTTCTAGCAGGCCGATCAAGTTCTTCCAGACCTATCTAAAAAGGTTTGCTAGATGAACCAGCAGCCTGTTTTGTGTACAGTACTATTGTCATGACATTTAGTAAACAAACCATAGACTGTCATTGTAGGTTTAGTTGTCCAATCACTGAAAACCATCAGTATTTGTGAATATGCATATTCCATGGTAAACGGTTTGCAAATGGCAGATAAGCTGGTAACTATTTTCTTCTTAAAACCAACAAGATTTTGTCTAAATAAATTACAAATAAAACCATAAAAGCTAACCTAACTGAATGAATAAATGTTATTTAAATATTATTCATAATTGTTTATTAATTTAGAGTTTTGAGCATATTAAAGTGCCCCTATTAGGGATTTTTGAAAATCACCTTTCATGTTTTAAAGTTTTAAATCTCAGCGTATAAAGCTATTGTCTCTCAAAACAAGAGTCAACTAGGAATTATTGAAACGAGTCATTTTAAAACGAATCCCAAGCCATTTCATGTTAATGTCAAGCATATCGGCCGCTCATGTAGACCTGGGAAAACTTGATTTTCGCGTTGGTCTGAATGAAAATGCTAAATTAATTCTTTGCAGCTTTAGAGTGTTAAAAGCTGAGAAACACTGCTTTAAATTCAATCGACCAATCACCGCAGAATTATGTCATGCAGAGGAGGGGTTTAGAAAAATTAATTGTTGAACGAATCATTTGGGAGTCATTGAGAAAATGAGGTAAAAAAAATTGCATGAAAATATATATATATATATATATATATATATTTTTTTTTTACCTTTCATGCATGTCAACCTGTTATTGGGGACTCCCAAAACCAAAATGTGAACCTTTCAAAACCCATAATAGGGGCACTTTAATTTAGCTAAAGATTACATTTAACAGTGTTACTAAGTCATTAGTGTTTTTAAAGATTATATAGAGTGTTAGGTCATGGCTAAGGTAATCTAAATGTAAAAATTTTGAAAATGAACATGCACAATTAAAAATACAATATAAAGCACTGTTCAAACATTTAGGGTTGGAAAGATTTCTAAAAACATTTTTTGAAAGAAGTGTGTTTTCCTCACCAAGTCTGCATTTATTTGCTTAAAAATGCAATAGTAATATTGTGGAAATATTATTACAATTTTCTATTTTAATGCTTTAACATCTAATTTATTCCTGTGATGCAAAGCAGAATTTTCAGCATCATTACTCCAGTATTCAGTGTCACATGATCCTTCAGAAATCATTCCAATATGCAGATTTGAAGAATCATTTATTATTATTATCAGTTTTCAAAAAAAAATTCTGGTTAATATTTTTGTGGAAACCATGCTACATTTTTAAAAAGATTTTTTTATGAATAGAATGTTTAAAATAATAGCTTTTTATTTGAAAAAGTAATCTTTTGTCACACTGTCTTTAATGAAAGTTAATGAAATGTAACATTAAAGTATTAACTTATCTTACAATGGCAATATATATCCAACATCAATTTATACCGTTAAGTTAAAACAACAACAACACTATAAACCTTCCAGCTCAAGCTGACATTGCTTTCAGAGGCCTCTTGTAAGTCGACAGTGAGTGAGAAAGCTGCAGACAGTGTTCAGAAGTCACTGTCCTGTTCTGTGAGCTTCTGTGGCTGACCTGCCATCGCTCCTAGACTTTTTCACTTCACTGTAGCATCACTTAGAACAGCCAAGGGCGTAAATCTGACAAACCGACTACAAAGATTACATGGCTGTATGCTTCAGTTCATCCAGTCGTTATTAACTGGCTGGCTGGAATAGCTCAGTCCACTAATTAGTACATCTGTCTACATACTTTTGACTGCGTAGCTTAGCTGTGACATTTGATGGCGTGGTAATAGCAGTGTCTTTGTATAATCAGCTGTAATGAACACTAACAGGCTCTGGTTGGGTTGGCACTCTGCTCTGTGTCTTCCTGACTTAACCCTAATGATGTAAGGATGAACGTTGATGCTTCTGTAACCGGCCTTTCTGTTTAACCCTGCCTCTTTAACCTTTGACCCTCTGTTTTTCTTCTCAATCTTAAGCCTGTTCCCTCGGTGGAGGACAAGGTAAGTTTTGAATTGTTTTGAGTCCATGTGTGCCAAGTTTAACTCCACTTTCCCTCTGTTAATGCTGCTGCTGTCTGTTTTAACCATCCCTAGTTTTGTGTACTAGTAGATTAACTGCTAGGGGTGAGTGATATATTGGTAGCCGATACAGTATTCGCTGAAAACTGAACAAACTGAAAAAGTAAAAGAATCTGTATCGGCCACCACATGCTGTTAAGGTGCGGTCATTTACCAGTGCTAAGTGAAATTTTGTAAGCGATATCCACGTGTTCATGACTTTTGCATGAGAACGACACTCTTCCTTCACAGATTTTGCTCAAATTCATCACACCGATCAAGAGAAAGCTGCTTTGTTTGAAAATGACTCGTTAAACTTTTACAATACACCTTTTATGTCTGCGAAATTTCACTGAAATATGGCTAACATGACCGCACCTTTAATCACTGATACAAGCTGATCGATATCAGCCCTGAAGTTCAATATTGGTGCATATTTAATGCTAGATGCGTCTTTTTTCACTCCAGGAGTTGTAACAAATGAAGATATGCCATTCAAGTGGCTTCATTTCACACTACTGGTAAACTTTTAGTAGAGGTGGGCGATGTGAAAATCTTTTATCACCATACAAGTCATTGATACATGATACAGTTATTTTCACTTTAAATAAGGACTTTGTGATATATCGTAAAAATTTCATCATTCTTGTGACCATTGTCAGTATCACAAAATAAAATAAAATAATACTATCCTAAATAAAAAAAACAACCTCAAGCTCACTGATGACAAGTAAACAGTCAGTGATTAAAAAAGAAACTAATTACAAGCAATACTGTAATTATACTGCTGTCACTTTAAGAGCTGCCCAGATCTAATATACTGTTATGCATGTTGTCTTTCATCTGTTTGCTTTCACTTAAGACCTAAATTACTGTGTTTATGGGAATTTTCTTGCAAAGACAGGCATTCTGACACATTAAAATGTGTGTATTTAAGGCCTATAAAGCTGCAAAAATAACTGTATGATCACCTTCTTCACGTGCCCGTGCCTTAAAAACATGTTGTAAATTACAACTTGGAGTAATTAAGATGTTAAATCTCCATTTGTTACAATTCTATAGTAGTGCTGTTAAACAGTCACGATTAATTACATCCAAAATAACATGATTTACATGATATATATGATCTATTTCTTATGTATATATATATATATAAATACACACACATGCATGTATATATTTAAGATATGTTTGTTTATATATTGTGTACATATTATATATGTTTGCAATATATTTATAATGTAATACAAATTATATGAGTATAAATATATAAATGTAAATACATATTTTCTAAATCTATGCTGTATGTAGGTGCATTTATTTATACATAATACTTATACACAGTACAAACTTATTTTGAATAAGATTAGTCGTTTAACAGCATTAATGTGCACACGTTTAGTGGTATGTTTAAGCTAGAGTGTTTGTTTGTCCTGTGATCTCACCTTAATTGTCATATGCACTGTTGTGAAGTTGTAGTTTTTGTGGTGACATAGGTCTTCTGTTTCTTGTCCTATTGGGCAGCATGTTAAAAAGGCTGTTAATGACAGAGATTTGATGGGGCTGTTATTAACAGACGTGCATCAGTATAAATACATGGTCAGAGGTCTGGCGCACAACTGTTCACCTCTTGTCTTGCATGTCACAGGAGAAGGAACTGGAGGCCAGTAAGAAAGAAAAAGTGAAGGAGGCCAAGTTGGAGGCAGAGGTGAAGATGTTGAAGAAGGAGAACGAGGCCCTCCGCAGGCACATCGCGGTACTACAGGCTGAGGTGTATGGAGCCAGACTGGCAGCCAAGTATCTGGACAAAGAGCTGGCGGGGAGGTAAGGGACAGCACTGTTCTTCTGTTCTGATTGACCATTATGTGGGTTTCATGTGATGATTTCTTTCGCACAAAGAGCCAAGGTTGGCACAGAGTTCTGGGTGTCACTTTAAACCTCAATGCTTTCTTTTATTCAGGGTGCAGCAGATCCAGTTGCTCGGGAGAGACATGAAAGGACCAGCTCATGACAAGCTGTGGAACCAGCTTGAAGCTGAGATTCACCTACACCGCCACAAAACAGTGATCCGAGCCTGCAGGGGGCGCAATGATCCCAAAAAACCCTTGCCATCACCTGTGGGGCATGTAAGATAGCACATTTAGTTTGTTTACTTGATAAACACATGGTAAAAAGGTGAATTAGTTTACCTGACAATATATCAAAGTAAAGTGTGATATATGTCAAGAGAATGTTAGGAAATTTCACCTTAAGATTAAAATCACAAGTTAAAAATTTCTTATCTGATATTTATTTATTTATTTTATTTTTTGTTATTAATTGTTTTGTAAATAATTACTTCAAATAAAAAAGGAAATAAAAGTAAATTGGAAAAAAACTGTATTATTACAGTAGTATATGTATGTGTATATATATATATATATATTTATTTATTTATTTATTTTTCAGCTAGATGCCAAGTCATTTTTTTTACATTTTATTAATTTACTTTTTATTTTAGTTTTAAGTACTAAAATAACTTAAAACAAAATTGCAAAAACCTTACCTAAAATTTATATGAAAATCTAAAAATAATTTAAATAAAAATAATAACAAAAACTGCAGTAGTATATTAATGAAACTAACTTTACATTAATATACTACTTTAACTTGCAATAAACTACAAAAAGTTTAACTAAAATTAATCTAAAAAATAAAAAAAAGTTCACTGATATTTAACAATCTTTAAAAATATATTTAAATGTCCATATTGACTTATGTATTTAAATTAAATATTTTTGATATATTAAATATAAAAGTAAGATTTGTTATATTTAAAAATTAATATTGTCTTTGGAAATATGTTGTTTTAATATACTTTAAATATATTCAGTATATTATATAATGCCAGTCACAAGAATTAGATTTTTCCACCGTACAGCTGGCTACTATAAATATTAAAAAAATGCCACAATATAAATAATATAATAGTCAAAGAAACAAGCTAAATAATTTATATGCACTATAAATAAATATAGTAGTTTGTTTGATTTTTGTGGTGAACTTGATTATATCCTCTCTACGTTTACCTCTGCAGGACACAGATTCTCTGAAAAAGACTCAAGGAGTCGGCCCTATACGCAAAGTGGTTTTGACCAAAGAAGATCACGAAGGCCTTGGCATCTCTATTACCGTGAGTTCATCCTTTGATTTTATGCGCAGGCTATTTCATCTGGTTTCAATGGATGAATCACTGTTTGTTCCGAGATCAAAGTCCCGATTTGATGTTTGCTTTGGAATTAATACAGGGAGGGAAAGAGCACGGCGTTCCCATCCTCATCTCCGAAATCCACCCCACCCAGCCTGCAGAGCGCTGCGGAGGACTGCATGTGGGAGATGCCATCTTAGCCGTCAACAACATCAACCTGAGAGATGCAAAGCACAAAGAGGCCGTCACCATCCTCTCACAGCAGGTGAGAGACACACATGGTTCAGTTTGCAGCATACACACACCCACACTTCACAGATGTTCACAGTTGTTGTTTTTTGTGCTGCAGAGGGGAGAAATTGAGTTTGAGGTGGTTTACGTGGCTCCAGAGGTGGACTCTGATGATGAGAACGTGGAGTATGAAGATGACAGCGGACACCGCTACCGTCTGTACCTGGACGAGCTGGAGGAGGGATCAGGAGCCAGTCACAATAATGGCACTGCCGACCCCACTTCCCTACAAGGCAAGTGCACTGAATCAATTCATTTTCTTCCAAAGAACAGTTTTTACAATATTTATTCATACACTGTAAATACACCGTTTTTCAACGATTTTAAAAGGTTTGTCATGCATTAAGCTAAAAAACACTATACAATTGTTTTTATTTTGTTATTATATGTATGTTGTTGTTATTTATTTATATATATATATATATATATTTGGATTTTTTTTTAT
>JAUMHE010039939.1:0-23708 GCA_032359235.1 Enteromius mattozi
ATATATATTTGCCAAAGCAAAACTTTAAATTTTTTACTTTATTTCAGATTTATTTATTTCAGTACATATTTTGCACTGGCCCCAAAAAACAGTGAAGAGATTTATAATGTTGCAAGATTTCTATCAAATAAATGCTAACCTTTTGAACAGTAGTATATCTTTATCTATTTCAATCATGACAACTCTTGGAAGATTTTAGTGATGGATATGACAAAGTGATTGTATTTGGTCTTGGTAAAATATCTGCTATATGCTGCTGCTGTGGTTATTGCTGTAGTTGTAGATTATTTCTGCTGATGCAAATAAACACAGGAACTTGCTACTGCCAATGCATATGGCGATATGGTGGCATGAGTATTCCAGACATACTGCTTCTGCACAAATAGCATATTAAATAACCCATAGCAGATCTATACAGGTGGAGCTGGGGAAGGTGGAGGGTTTCAGAGAAACTTTAAAAGCTTGCTATGAGAATCTCAAGTGAATGCTAGACAGCCATATAAATGCAAGGCAGTAAGCTCATTGGTTGCATATGCAGCATAAACCAATCAGTTTGTGATAAGCTGTTTAACTCTCTGAATATCATCAGTTATGTTAACAACCCATCAGCCTGCACCGTCTAGTTTCATGACTGAACTATATATACCTATATATTACTAAATTTGCATGTATATGCATATAACTGAAACAAAGAACTAAATGTGGTATTTTGGTGGTAACTACAGTTACCACGGTAAATCTTTGTAAAGTGTCTTGAGTGGTGAGGGTCGGCATACAGAATAATAAAAATAATAGAAATCCTACCTGGAACACCTACACGTTCCAGTTCTCCTGCTCTAACCGGAACTCGTATAACCCACCTACACTGCATCTTTCTGACAACCCTGTAACAAGCAAGCACACTTTCCTGCTAACATGCATGCACTGCATCAGACACAAGTGCACCAATTCATGTTAATTACTAATCCCCACCACATTGAAAGTGACAATGATCTAGGGTCCATCCTCACATTTTCACATGGATGCTCTCTCTGTCCATCCCATCTCTTCTTCCTCTCTCTCAGTTGTGAGCCTGCTGGAGACTGCATTATTGATAGTCATCTCTGCCTGGTGCATCTGCTCTTGCACTCTTTCTGCCTTGGCTAATGTTCTCTGGCAGCTACTTAAACCAACATCAATCTTTCATTGGAAGTCCAAACTGTGCATGTGGGAGGCAGGCAGAAGAAAATCATATGTGTGTGTGGAGTGCATATCGCAGCATGTGATAGATTCTGCTGAAAACTTTGCACAGGCTCTCTCGTGTGGCCTTATGCATAAAAATGTGCATATGCATAGATTTACACATGCACAATCTGTTTTACACATGAATGGAATTGTGCCTTGGTGCGTTCACTTAAATCGGCTTTTATTTGAAGCCAGAACAACATCAACGCACAGAAGCACTTAAAGGCTGTGATGATGTGGCAAAAGAATGAATTGCACAGACAAGGATGCAACCCGGGAGAGAGGTGAACTTACAGATTCTTTAAATAAATCTATGCAGACAGACATATTGCGAGGAAGGGAGAGAGAGGGAGAAATATGGGCCCTTGTTCGACTTTTTATGCGCTATTGTGTCACAGGAGGTTGACACACACCCACGGTGCGGTTCACATCCAGGGCTCAGCTATAAGGGCTGAGGCAACCATCTCATAGTGTGGGAGGCAGAAACCAACAGAGCTTCACCAAAACACAATGCTACAGCCATCACTTTTTAACTAAATGTAAGTGCAAAAATATACAGTAGGAACGCCACAATGGGCCAACAAAGACTGTTTAAAAGACATTCAGCTCCATTTCACATTTAAAACTGTTTCAGATATGGCCAGTTTAGAGTCCATTCTGGAAATCCAAGCCTGGCTTTGGTGATGACATGTCCTTTGCTTTACTCCCGTAAATGCCACAGTGCTGGTGGGTTGAGATAAGAGAAAGAGGAAGTCAGAGAGGTCATAGTGGGACTCTTTCGAAGTGAAAAGGGATGGTTTACTCAAAAATAATATTAAAACCAGTGCTGGGCAATGATTAATCGTGATGGATAACATAATATATTATACATAATATATTATACATTTTAGATTTTATGTCATATTTTGTTTAGTTAAATTTAATCTTTTTTAACATGGTAATATTTCTATTATATTTTGAAGAATATTTTTACAGCTTTTTTCTATATAATGAAAGTCATTGGGATCTATGGTATTTATTAAAATTTTTGAATTTTATATTGTATTTATTTAATTATATTTGTAATTTAATTATGCCCATTTGTTGTTTTTATTATAGTTTTTGTTTTTATATTTTTTTTTAGCTTTATTTCTATTTTATTTTTATTTTAGCACCTTTACTATGTCAACTTGAACTAATTTTATTTCCGTTACTCATTCTCTTTTTTTTATGTAGGTTTTCCATCTAACAGTTATATATCATTTTAGCTTCATTTGAATTATCACATTTTTTAATTTAAATTTTAGTCAACATTAACAACACTGAAAGGGACTTTCAGGTGTGTAAATGCTGACGGAACTCTTTACTTGGTGAACTATCCATTAAGGAGAATACTGACGTACTAGATGTTATACTTCCTACGGTTTCCACACAGTGTGGTTTGAGGCTACATTTGCATATCCAAATTAGAATAGGGGAATGTTGACTGGAAAAACAAACATCTATGTAAATCATAGAGATGAGTAGTGCTTATAAAATACAGCCTTGTAGTATTCTCCAGTAGGCAAATGCAGCACAGCTCGCCTACACGGGTCATAATTGATAGATTTGTATGTGCGTCTGTGCCTGTTGTTGCTACTTATTATTTTTATAGTAAATTCAGATCATAAACTCTAATCAAATTAGACACAATTGAACCTTTCATTTCCATATTTTAAATTCGACAAATCATTTCGTTGGTTTTTTACAAGCTCTGTCTGCCACTGTCCTTATCAGTCTGTCAAAAGCTTCCCATAAGTTAACTAAATCTCAGCAACCCCTTCCCAGCCGCCCGACGCTCGTCCCCTGTGACAACGCTCCATCGCAATTAGTGTTGGGTTACGGGTGGAGAGCAGGAGGGGCGAGTGTTGAAGAAGACAAGCAGTATATCAAACGGGAAAACAGAACAGATGTGTGGACAGCAGCAAATGTGCTGATGGAGGGCCGCGGGTAAAGAAATTGCCGCCGTTGTTGCTACGTATTTGCTGAGGCACTGCTGACTTTACTCAAAAGAACAAAAATCCACATGCCGCTCGACAATTTCTCTTATTTCTGGACTCGGTTCTGTAGATGCATCAGTCGGCAATGGCTCTTCTCTCTGGTTTGCTCATTCAATCACCCACTCTATCCATTCGCTCTTTCTCAATTTCCTGCCACTCTCCTCCAAGCTGTCATCTGTCCACTTCCTCCCCCGTGACTGTTTTATGGCACTGTCTAGGCAAACTGCAAATTGAGCTTCTTTTCCCTTTGGTAACTTCTTTACCCCTCCTCTTTCTCCTCCACCAGCACCCGATCTCTTTGCTCTCCACTGTCCTAATAGCTTAAGTTTCCCCCCCTTTGTTCTTTCACTGACACCTAACATCTATCCCATAATCCTGTGTGCTGGTGCAGCAACTTTTCCCCTTGTCAGGGTGGCTACGTGCCTCATTCACCTGAGAGGAACGATTGAGACAGCATTGACCTCCCTTCGCGCCTCGTGCCGTGCCCGGAGGGACCCGGTTTGACTCATCGAGCGACACCCCCACCGTGCCAAATGTGGCTAGATTATCCTGTCAGCAGCCTGTAAATCAACTAAACTGGAAGTGCTTTATATCGCAGTGATCATCGAGAGGGTTAGGGGTCTGAATTATTACCATCAGCCTGAGCAATAAAAACCGGCACAGGAACAAGATGGCTGGTTTTGGAATGAGTTAGTTTGTTTGGGCTTTGGAAAGATTGAAACATGAATGGCTGCTGTAACTGAGATGGAAGACTTCGCTCAAATGAGTTGAAATCATTTACTCATAAAGCAGAGAGTTAAATCAGAATAGAGCACACAGGCCTTGATGTTACCTGAAGTGGGCATTTGATTCAACTCAGTTAGTCTTCTTAAACAAATAGATTATCGAACAAACTAAATATGTAGAGAGGGACTCGGTTCTATATCCATTGTTTGTTGATTAGATAGATAGAGGCAGATCTGAATGTGAGCTTGTAAGAAATGAGTAGTTTTTTGCAAACTTGATGATGGGAGAAATGTGGCATACATCATCAGAGAAAAGTCTGTTTCACAAAGATGAGTTATGGCATCTTGACTAAAAACTACAAAGTAAAAAAAAATGAAACATGGATGAATCGATCACACTAAGATCAGTAACATGCATTTACAAAATAAATATGGTAAATTTCCATTTCCAGTTGACTTGAATAATTCTTTTGATAGCAGATCATAAAAAAACAATCTTCTTTTGACAAAACCAACCTGTATATGAGCTATTGAACTTCAGAGTGTAATCAGTGGTTTTCATAGATGCTGATGCTGCTCACTGCGCCATGGGAGAGAGAGAGAGCATCTCATGCTGCCATCTGTGTCTTGATATTACTTAATAGATATTGCAATAAAATCAAATGGAGTTTTATTCATGTTTGTACTTGTCTCAAATAGAATATGATAAAATAGGATATTGAAACTGGTTTATGAACAGAATATGAATTCTAGAATAGAATTATATCCTATTAAGCAGGTTCTTTAAATTACAGGCTCCTGTACAATGTGTGCCTTATACTATGACTGCAATATGATCAAATCTTTTGAACTTATGTTTTGTGGAGCTGAATAAAACATAACTAAACCAGTCATGTTGTTAGCTGTCTGTTTGCTTGTTGTGTCTATATTTGCAATTTATTTACTTATTTTATTTATTTCTTAATTTCCTTCCTTCCGTGCATTCAAATCAACCATTCAATGTCTTTGGCCTATATATAGTTCTGCACAGCAATCTCAAATTCTAATTAATTACAGACTAATTCCACTCTGATTCGTGGAATAATGTACTGCATTAATAATTCTTTTGAAGAAGGCTGATCAGAAAGACAAACACACCCTCTCCTGACACACCATCTATCCTCAGGAACTGTGAGTGGTGAACGTAGGCTGATCTGTAAGCATCATTCACCCACAGCCTTTGTATGCAATGCAATTCTGCAGCCTCTCTGTGTTTTACACCATCTCGGATCGAAATAAAACTGCATTTGTGATCATTTATCTGCCAGACGTGTAACATGAGCGGGTTTGGAGAACAGAGACTGTTTGTCGAAACCTATTGAGCTACCTAAAAAGACAGTATTTTACACGTTCGAAGGTTATACGCCCAAAAATGTGGACTAGGTAGACAACTCACTACGTTTGAAGACACAGCCAGGGTGTGAGGGTTTTTTTGACACGAATTTCTGCTTGTAGTAAATATATCAGCAAGTAAATAAGCACTTAACTGAATAGACGTGTTATTAACGAACCAACAGACAACGATGAATCACTTTTCGCCCTTTCATCACAGATTACAAGCCGAATGAAGTACCCAAACCAGTTTCCACGGCCCGCTCCTCACAGCATCATCCGCCGCGAGACTGTCACGCGGAAATGAAAGCATCTTACCTGCTCGCGCGCTGAGAGCTCTTTCTCCAGCTGCCGGTGTTTGTTATGCCACACCAGATAATGCAGGTGGTAGCGACTCTTCTCCGGAGTTTTTCTGGCAGAAATCATCCTCGGCGCATAGTTCGCTGCTGCTCTCTCCCCCGTTCCGTTTCCTTGCTTTTGTGTGGTATCAGTTACTTTTATAAAGGGCGCGTACTATATTTTTATTATTGCTGAAACGACCGCTAAGGGCATTTCTATCCCTTTTCATATCCAGCATCGCCTTTTGCATAGTAGCTTGGCATTCAGTGTGTCTGTGTTGAAGGCAATTTAAAGCTGTGTGCATGAATGCTCTCCGCTCTGTTCTCCACTCCTCCTAGTGTCTTCTCTCTCTCCTCTCTCCTCACACACTCAAACGCGCGCACGCACGCCCGCCCGCTCGCGGAGGCTGAGGCAGGGTTCTTGTTTCGCCGATGAAAGCGACTCAGTCACACCTATATGAGCCATTGAACTTCACTGTGTTATTCTGTTATACATGCAGATGTTGCTCACTGCGCAATGGGGGAGATAGAGCATCTCATGCTGCCATTTATAAATCTAATATTACTTAATATCTAAATATCTTATGGACGCAGTATAATTATATTCTTTAATGGAACAGATAATAGAACTGAACAAGGTGTTTGTATAGCCTATCATTGGTTTTGTATAGCCTGTGGCTGGCTTTGTCACTAATATCTACTGTTTAACGTTTTTTTTCTCCATAGCATCACTGTAAATAAAATTTGAAATATACAATAAACATTAATTTAACAACAACAGAGGTGACATTCAACCCCAATAGCCTAAACATAACTGATCAGAAAAAAATACTGTTAACCATTTAACAGGTTTTTATTGTAGCATTATTCACAGTTTTTTACTGTTAAAATCACAGTCATTTTTACAGTGATGCTTAACTAGTATTAACCTTATACAATATGACCAAAACTCAAACTTCTGATGCTCTATTAAACTGAATAAAAATACAATTAATCAGCTATGTTTTTATATATAAAATATATACAAATATTCATTTGTATTAAATCTTGTACTTACTTTAGATCTTAACAGGGGACTAGACTTATTAGAACAACTGCAATATGATCAAGTAGAGATTTTTTCATCAACTTCATTAATAATCTTGCTGTCTTGCATAAAACATGATCACAATTCAAATAAACATGATGTCACACATATAAAGTTGTCTCGCATGCTAGCAGTAAACAAAAAAACAACACAAATAACTGATTCACATTATAAAATTGCAGGTAAAAAGTAACATTAAAATATGAAATTCAAGGGGGAAAAAATAAATAAATATATATATAGATATATAAAGATATATATAGATGCATTTATGTTTGTTTAACCTTCCGCTTTGCCCCAATTGCTTATTAGTAAGATATTAGATTTTATTGTTTGCAGATTTCTATTAGGTTTTACTGAGCTATACTGTGCAAATTTTAAATTGCATTCATCTTCAGCACATTCTTTATATACTTACAATAAAAAAGCAAACTATGTACTAACATGTACTAAGGAATAGTTGACCCAAAAATGAAAATTGTGATGTTTTTATCAGCTGTTTGAACTGTCTGTCTGACAACACCCATTCTCTGAAAAAGATCCACTGGTATGAAAAAACAAACTCATATTGATTATGGAGACATATTTAGAGAAGAAACAATGGTTTAAAGTTGAAACGCCGTTTTTCACTTCACAAGACATAAAACGATACATTCGAGTCACATTTATTGTGAATTATTGCAATGTTTTTCTCAGCTGTTTGGACTCTCATTTTAACGGCACCCATTCACTGCAAAGGATCTGTTGGTAAGCAAGTGATATAATAATTTCTTCAAATCTGTGCCAATGAAGAAACAAACTCATCTACATCTTGGATGGCCTGAGGATAAATACATTTTCAATTTTGGTTGAACACATTCTTTTGATGTGTTCAGAATAGAATAGAATAGAACGTGGGGGACCAGTAAAATATATTACGGTTTAGGGTAGCCTATTTTTTTTTTCTAGAGAGATCATATTTAATTTACTGAATAAAAATGTACAAAATGTACCTTGCTTTTTCTATTGTACTTAATTTGGGGGTTGTAGATATGTGAATAATCTTATGTAAAATTCATCTCCACTGGTGGGCATGACTGCATGGTCCCTATGCTCTGTCTGCCCCCGCCTGTAACGACGGTGGGGCGAGAGAGAAAGCAAGAGACAGACGTCAGAGAGAGGGAGACTATGCAGCCCGCCATACAGAAGTGTATAGGGCAGTGGATGTAAATAAACCGTGGACTGTATCCATACTTTTCTTATTCCCACCCCCTTTTGCCCGAGACAGAGACGGGGCTTGGATGATCGGGGGAAAAGATTAGTGGGGACAACCAAAATTAAATAATCTGATAACGTAAGGGGCCTTCTAAAAATCTGATTCGTTTTAAGGAATCGTAAAGTCCTTGTAGAGGTAAGACAGAAGACACCGCAGGGAAAAAAAGGAAGGAGAGACAAGGGTGAGGACCGGGAGTGCTGGGGAGCTCGTCGCCGGCTTCCGGACATTCGGGGCGGCTTTGAAATAGCAGACGTCGCTCCTGGGGGGAAAGCAAGCCAAATATCTTCAGTGTTGGACTAAAATCTCTGGAAGCGGTAGATCTTGTTTCCGCGATGTCCAGGAAAGTCCAAAGAAGCGAGGTGTGCGCCGACTGCAGTGCACCAGGTAAGGCTGAGATTTATGGATCGAGGCGTTGTTGTGAGCCATGACTGTCCGGGACTCTCTCGAGCGCGGCGGCTAGCGGTTGAACACCTAGCCCGCGAATGCGCAGGGATACTCGGTTAAAGGCGTCAGGAAAATGCCCCAGAATTAAGGCCGATACTGCGGCCCAAACAAATCAGCTAATTCAAACCCACTTAAAATTAAATACTGAATCAATGTGTGGGTTATAATACGACGGAACAGTAGGTGTCCATAAACCATATCCTTTAGTAACTTCTGTGATTATAAATTTGAGGTGTTATTGCAGCTTTGCTACCGTGGCTAAAGTTTTGTCCGATGCTTGTTGTTAGCACTCTTCCTTAGCTAATTGACGATACTGCGAGGTGCTGTCAATTAAAAACTCTATATTTATACTATACTCAGGACATTTTATATGCGCATTTTGTAGTGACAGCAAAGTATGTTGATTAAAAGAAAGTTTTAGTTCATATTGAGCACAAAACAGGCTCTTTATCGAACAATGCTAACGTTAGCTAGACTCTGTTGCTAAGTAGCCTGCGGACTCTTGTGTGACTGTCTTGCCAGTATTTAGATAAAACATATTTCTGTGTTTAATCTGTAAATGCATTACAGCTACGAGGAGTGCTAGTTCAGTTTGCCCAGTACTGTTGCAAATCTAGTTAACTTGGGCTGAGGCAAGGTAGCTAACTAGCGTTAGCAGGTTGACAGGACACATCAAACTCTGACGTGGGTCAGTCTTTTTCCTGGATAGATATTGTTTAGTGGCACATTTCTTGAATGCTTATTTGTTCATTAATTTGTTTTGTTGATTACTTGTACGATTTGTTATTTCAAAGTGTAGTATTTTTACATATTTTTCAACAGGGATATTTCTGTATGGTGTTGCATAATTCTGAAAGTGAATTCATTTGTTATTATTTTTTTATTGTTCTTAAAGTGGTGAAACATTACATTTCATTGCAAGAGAAAAAAAACTGAAAACCCGCCTAAACTGGTTTACTAGTCTTAGCTGTTTTAAGCTGGTCTCCCAGTCTGGCCAAGCTGTTGTGTAGTTGATCTTCAAGCTGGTAGCTCAGCATGATCAACTGAAAAGTTCCCAAAACCCATTCAAAACAAGCCAAAAGACCAGTATGACCAGGCTGAGATGCAGCTTAAAACCTCAAACCGGCTTTATGCTGGCTTAAGCTGTTTTTAGCACAGTTGGCCTTCATAAAATGATCAGTACAGTATTTCTGTAATGATTATGATGAGCAATGGCAGAATCACAGAAATCATGTTTTTATTTATTGCTGATAGATTTTGTTGAATATTGCTAGTTTTGAGTTGTTCATATCCATTTTTGTTCTCATAACATGGCACATTTTCCAAAATGCTACAGATGGAGGTAGGCATTGTGTTTATATTTTAAATAAAGAGGAACTTTCTATGTTTGACTGGCTTTTCTTAGCCTTTTGTCCCAATACGTTTACAAGCGAGTTAGGACATAATAAAGCCTTCAGTTGTTTATGAAACACATTTTTGATGCCGCTCAGCTGTGCCGTCACTTCAAGCCCACCCTTGGCCTTGCTCATTTTGCCTCACCGTCCCCATGGGGGAGACCGAGGGGTGGTACGGGGGGCATGACAGCTGCTCCCTCATCCACAGCTGCTCTCTCTCCAGGACTGAATGTGTATGCGGGAGCGCATCTCGTGTTTTTTGACAGTTTAGTTCTGTTTCACCTCCTCAGCTACCTGCGGTCTTGCCCGAAGTTGGGCAGCCAGCGCTGCCACCAGTGCCCCTGGCCGACGACTCCACATCCGAGGGCTTGTGTATCCTCACACACCCTGTGTCCTTGTGTTGGCCTGTCCTGCGGTGCTTATAGGGCTTGTCATTTTCGTGTTTGAAATGTTGTAGGAATGTAGATAATGGTGAGTGTGTCGGAAGGTGAGGAACTGATGACTGAGAGAGGAGGAGGAGGCGGGCAGACAGACGGATGCATTCTAGTAAATGTATTATGGGTATGAATGAACGTGTGGAAGATTGTCAATTGCATGGCCACTGAGGGCTGAATGGCGCCGTGTGTGTGAGCGTTAGAGTGTGTACACATGAAATTTCATTACGAGCAGAGAGAAACTCTCGTTTGAGATGTTAATGGTTTCAAGCACTTATAGGAAGGATGAGCGTGTTTGTTAAGAAGTATGCCATCATCTTTGATTTTCCCATACGCAGGTGCTCAGCTTCATATCTGTGAACGTCTGGCCATCTTTACACAGATAAAGGGATGATGCTGTATTATTTACAGTTAAGCCAATAATTCTCAAGTTCTTCACCACATTGCAAGATTAAAACTTTTGGCTATAATACGAACATTTGGTGGATTAAAATAAGCTTTATATTTTACTAAAATAAGGAAACAAGCAGGCATTTCACTTAAAATTAATTTAACTTTTTATAACCTTGGATGGCTCCTAGTTATATTACTTTAATTAAAAGATAATATGACCAGATCGCCTTTAAAAATCTGAATTAAATGAATGTGGGAGTAAAATTAACAATTCTTTTACACGATGATTTGGAGTGTATAATTTTCTTTGTTTTAGCTATATATTATTTTTATATACTTTTAGATAGTTTGGGGTCAGTAATTTATTTTTCAGCAAGAAATGATGCATTAACATTGAGCGAAAGCGACAGTAAAGACATTTAACGTTACAAATGATTACAAAATTCTGTCTTTTTGAACTTTATCACAGTTTCCACAAAAATATTACACCGCACAAATGTTTTCAAAATTAATGATAATAAAAAATGTTTCGTGAGCACCAAGTAATCGCTGCAAAAAATTCAGCTTTGCCATAATATTAATAAATACATTACTATTTAAAATGTATTAAAATAGAAAATTTTGATTTAAATTGTTATTGTTTAATAAAATAATCTGTGTTATAAAAAATAAGGCATCCACCATTTTTAGGTGTCATATTGTGTTTGCGTTCATACAGGAAATCAATAATCATGTTATGACACTGTTTACATCAGTGCAGCGTAATCTCCCTCTCGCTCTAATCGTATCAGAACCCTGCTTAGTGAGATTCTGTGGATGAGATTATGTGCTTGAAGTATTGTGGGTGCTGGTTTAATTTTAGCCAGATCCTGGGGCCTGTGGCAGCCAGAGGGACACTTCTGTCACATTGTGACTTAGTCATTTTTCTGTTTACCTGAATGTCACCTTGATCCTGACTACACTTGTACCCTGCCTAATATGAGGAGAGCTCTTTCATCTCAAGATAAAAACATTAAAAAGTTAATTACAACTCACAATTCTGAATTGCAAGAAAAAAGACAAAATTGTGAGAGAAAGTCTCACAGTTTATCCTGTGGCAGAAACTTCCTAATACAGTCTTTAGCTTATTTTCTCTGATGAAATGTGCATTGTCGTGTATGTTCAGATCCAGGCTGGAGCAGTATAAACCGAGGAGTTCTGATCTGCGATGAGTGCTGTTCTGTGCACCGGAGCCTGGGCCGTCACATTTCTATCGTTAAACACTTGCGACACAGCGGCTGGCCTCCTTCCCTACTGCAGGTAACTTAAGAGCCTCTCACACACGTATTTGTCATTTTCCTCAGGATCGTACCGTAATACATACATGTGTGCGTCTCAGATGGTGCAGACCCTGGCCAGTAATGGAGCAAACTCGATCTGGGAACACTCTCTGCTGGATCCAGCACAAGTACAGAGTGGGCGCAGGAAACCGAACCCACAAGATAAAGTCCAGTAAGCCATCTCATAAACCATTCATGCATCATATACCAGAATGTCATAAAAACAGAAGACTGGGGGTGTAATTCTTGTTTTATTGGTCTGTGCTGTATGTAAATTGTTCTCATGGAGCTCCATGGAATTGCAGACTGCTAAGACAAGACTAGAAAATCTGCTCACTCAAAGTAAATAAAGGGAGGTTTTAAAAGTAGAATACAGAGTAATTAAAAAGTAATTTGTCAGAGCAGTGGTGCAGTGGTTCGCCCAGTCTCATTCACGAATTATAAGCTCATGCAGGTGAAGAAATTTTCTGTGCCACCTTCATTGCACCAGTAATAAAAAAAAGCAAATATCCGCAAATAAATGTATTTAAATGCCTAATTACTTTATTAATATTCATCTAAGCAGTTGTACAATGATACTTTACACCCAAGAGAAATTATAATCTGGGTCCAAGATTATCTTTCTGACACACCTGCGAGTGGTGAGTAAATTTGGAAAATCAGCATGCACAGAATCTCTATTGAATTACACACACACACACATTTAAAAGTGTAAAAAAAATACAGTAATAGAAATTACATTTTTGTAAAAATTTATATAATAAGTGAGTACACCATGAATCCATTTTATAAACCGTGTTTTGACTTGTCCTGAATCACTACGGTACACCTATAATAAGTGTTTGTATATTATATTTATATTCATACTATTTAGACTGGTTCAGGTAGGTACCGTTACGAAGTAGCCCAGTACCTGCATGAGTCTTCATAGACATAAACCAAGAGAAAGACAGTGGTACAATGTTCTTCCGCAAGACGCATACAATTCTGTTTATTAACCGCTTATTAATTCTGTTTATTAAGCGCCAAAAGTTACGGACTGCAGCTTTAAATTTTAATTTCTAACAAATAGCAGAAAACACTACTTTTTTTCGATTTTGCTATGTATGTCATATGAATACAGTTACAGTCCCTATTTATTTAGAGAAGCACTAAAATCTTTTGGCACCTAAAATAAACTGATTTATTCGAGGTCTTCAAATGATGGTTTGCATGGTTTGATTTAGATGAAGCGAGTCACTGGCATCCCAGAAGGAGCTGTTGTTTTAAAAAAACAGTGCTGACTGTATTGATGTCGGCAGGACTACTGACCAGGCATCCTATTTTATATTGATTCACTGATTTTAAAATTGATCTCCATTCCTTTATGTGTTTATATCTTTCACCCCACAGCCCCACTAAGTCAGAGTTCATTCGCGCCAAGTACCAGATGTTAGCCTTCGTCCACAAGCTGCCCTGCCGTGATGATGATGGGGTCACTACGAAGGACCTCAGCAAGGTTAGACCTCCCAAAGGCATCACCTCTGTGACTCTTTATCTCAGTCTCATCCCTCTCACTCTCATTCCATCTTTCCTCCTCGGTCTCTCTCTGCTCCCCACTGTCTGTGCACTTGCAGGAGGGCCCTTAAAATGACACCCCGCTAGTGAATAAATGTGCCTTCCTCAGTACTATTAAATGGCCCTAATGAGAGGATGCGCAGGAGGTCTGCTCTTTTTCTGTGTCTTTCATGCTGGGTTCCTCTCTTTTTCTCTCTCACACACTCGCTTATTCTCTTGTTCTTGCCTGCAGCAACTCCACTCAAGTGTGCGGACAGGAAGTCTGGAGACGTGTTTACGGCTGCTCTCACTGGGGGCACAAGCCAACTTCTTTCACCCGGTAAGATCTGCCATCTCTCACAGTTCTGTCTTTGTTCTGTCAGGTTTACTACATCATAACTGAAACTGATGGTATATTGTTAGGTATCATTTTTTTTGTTATTTTTTATTGTGGTATCTGAGGATGTTACTGTGTGTAACTAGGAACTTCATTGTCTGATTGTTTTATAACATCCAAGTTTTACAAATCTGATTTAAAGCATAAATACTTTCCGAACCAAAATATTTCTAGCTACCTGCTCTTTCTTGTCTCTAATGTTATTGCAGTGGCAAACACTATAGATTGTCTAAAAAAACCCCATCTGATTTCATTACTTGCGAAGCAACAGTGCAGACAGTCATTTCAAAAGACTGTATTTAAAAACACAACATTGATCATACCTGATGTTCCCTCCAAAGGAAAAGGGCACGACCCCTCTACATGTGGCCGCCAAAGCAGGGCAGGTTCTGCAGGCTGAGCTGCTGGTGGTGTACGGGGCAGATCCAGGAGCTCCAGATATCAATGGCCGCACACCTATAGACTATGCCCGGTAAACACACAACATAGAAGTCACTAGATCCTCAGCACTGATCAATGGAATCTGTCTGTCTGTCTGTCCATCCGTCCGTCCATATCTATATCATATCTATCCCTCCATCCATCTCATATCCATCCCTTCATCCATCTCATATCTATATGTCCATCTGTATCATATCTATACGTCCATCTGTATCATATCCATCCATCCATCTCATATCTATATGTCCATCTGTATCATATCCATCCATCCATCTCATATCTATATGTCCATCTGTATCATATCTATATGTCCATCTGTATCATATCCATCCATCCATCTCATATCTATATGTCCATCTGTATCATATCTATATGTCCATCTGTATCATATCCATCCATCCATCTCATATCTATATGTCCGTCTGTATCATATCCATCCATTCATCTCTATCTGTTCATCCATATTGTCCCATATCCTTGCCATCTATCCATCTATGCCATATCACATCATATATATCATATCTTATCTTGTCTATCTATCATTCTTTCTGTCTGTCTAATGTTCTGCCTGTCTGTTGTTATCTTGTTCTGTTTTGCTGTCTTGTCGTTCTTTCTATCTGCCCTCCAGTCACTCTGTCTGTCGTTTTGTAGTTCTGTCGGTCTGCAGTTCTTCCACTCTGACTGCCTTTCTATCATTCCATTTGTCTAGCTAATGTTTTTAAAAAGGATTTAGTGACTCTGGTTTGTAAGGGGACTTTGTTCTTGCAGGCAAGCAGGTCACGTGGAGCTTGCCGAGCGCTTGGTAGAATGTCAGTATGAGCTCACAGACAGGCTGGCCTTTTATCTGTGTGGACGTCGCCCAGGTGAGCTCAGAGTACCTGTTTTACAGTATTTCCTTGAATACTGGCCATGATGCATATTGTGCTGCCTTATAGATGTATAAATTGCAAAGGTGTTGATTAACTGTAGAGTTCAGTGTGCTTTCTACACTAAAATAGACTCAGCGCTGAAACTCTGATTGCACCAAAGCTTCTGCTGTGTGGCTTAGACAAGCAGTGTGAAAACTGTAACCTGCTAATTTGGGCATCAAAATAAATATGTCCTGGATGTGTGTGTGTGGTGTGAAACACACCAGTCTGTCCTCCCAATTGAGTATGAACATTTCAACGTTTGTTTTTTTCATGTTTGTTTTTTGCAGATCACAAGAACGGTCATTATATCATCCCTCAGATGGCAGACAGGTACATTGTTTCTGTATGAGAGTGTTTTTGCATGTTTACTTCGTAACAGAATAACAATCAGAATGTAAAATTATTGAAGCTCATCAGTGCAGTCTTATTTATTGCTGTCATGATATCATCCCTCAAATCTTTTCTGCCTATAAAGGAGTAGATACAGTTTACTAAGATCAGTTTGCGGCTGGTGTATTTGTGTGTGATGGCCAGCAGGTTGCGCCACACGGTCAGTCAGTTTGCATTAAGGCAGAGAGTGTCCTCAACGTCTATAGCGCTGACTACCTCAAATGCACCACAGCTGAATGACCTTTACTGACCTGTCCAGAAGGAGTGTTGATATGGGGTCTATCCCTTTTCTTTCTCTCTCTATCTGTCTTCTGCTCACTTTTCGGTCTCGCTCACCTCGTTCTCTGTTTTCTCCATCTTGCTGCGCTTTTGGAGGCAGAGCTCGCCCTAAGTGCCCGACGCAGAGGTATCTCTTTCTCTCTCTTCTCATCCCCCCTCTCCATAAACCCTGCTCTCTTTCTTTCTCACATGCCTTCATCTGGGAATGGGTGACTGGAGAGATGCAGGAGTCTGAAAATACATCTACAGGAATCTGAAAACACATTTTTTGTACAACACCCCATCATTTTTCATATCATCAAGTCAATATAAAAATCATAGTTGACCTTTTCCACTTAAATACATGTTCCTTTTCATGTTGTGCACAATTCAGTGCATGTTTTTATTCATTGTTCCATCTCAGAAACTGTTAGAAGTGGACAAATTGTAAATTTAAATTTAGGTCATAATATTCTAGTATGGATCACAATTCAGTCAGAATTGAATTAAGTAAAAAAAAAAACACTCCTGTTCCTCCTCATCTTTTCTGGTTGTCCCATCCCTTATGCCACACTTCATCCATTCATCCATTCATCCACCTCTCTTTTTCATCTCTCCTCATCTTTCTCTGTCCGCATGCCACCAGCATCCTTTTATTCTTGTGTCTGTGTCTTTGTCTTTGCGTAGCCTGGACCTCTCTGAACTGGCAAAGGCAGCCAAGAAGAAGCTTCAAGCGGTGAGTGATGCAGGTTACTGAACTCCTACAGAGAATTATGGGAATTTGAGTTTGTAGACAGGCACAACTCAAAGCAAAAAGCGATAAAAGCTTTTCCATGTAAATCACAAAGTGTATTTCAATTTGACTTGAATTGTATGTATCATCTAACCCCCTGACTCAAGTGCTTGTCAACATGGTCGTCTTGTTTTTTTTTTGTTTTGTTTTGTTTGTTTCTTTTTCGACTGTAAAACCACTGGCCACCGGTCAAGTTCTGACGATGAAATTTGCATGACATGCACTGTACATGTACCCGTAGCATAATAAAATATACTTTGGGCTTAAAGGGATAGTTCACCCAAAAATTGTAATTCTATCATTAATTACTCACCCTTGTGTCATTGCAAACCCAAAAGACCTTCGTTCATCAACACAAATTCAGATATTTTTGTTGAAATTCGAGATCTTTTTCACCCTGCATAGACAGCAATGCAAATTAAACGTCCCCAGGCCCAGAAAGTTTAGAATGATATGAGTGGTGAGTAATTAATGACAGAATTAAAATTTTTGGTTAATTTAAAGGTTATCCTTTAAATTATCCCTTGTGTCTGTCAAATGGATGTTGGGACTGAAATTGCTTTGTGACATTTCAAAGTAAAATGGAATAGTGAATATTTAATTCTAGGGTAACCAAACTTGATTAATTAGGGTTGAAGCTAAACTCGGCAGGACACCGGCCCTCCAGGACTGTGTCTGGTCACCCCTGGTTTACTAAGGCCCAAATCTGACTTTTTTGCCCATACGTGGAAGGATAGTTAAAAAACACAAGCATTTTTGTTATTCGTTTTTATTTCTGCAAACACAGTGCGTTGCGTCTGATGTTACATCTTTTTCTGCACATGCGGGTCACTTCAGGGCTGTATAGGATTCACACTAAACTAATGGCAGTCGCATTTAAATGACAATGTGAACAACAGCGCAAAAAAAAAAAAATCAGATTTGTAGCATTAAGACCTGCCTTGTGAACTAAGGCTTATTCATCACAAGACTAATAATGTGCTCTAACAAAGTAAATAGGGTCGATTTTGATTTCATGTGGACTTAAATTCCAAGTTTCTGCCTTAACCAGCTCTGTCAAGTAAACAGGACATTTAAAACATTCTCACTGACTATGATTGTGTTGTATCATGATGTTTTTGATTTAAGTATGGCCATATGAATTACTTGTCACAGGAATCCTGATAAGGCTCTTTTCTTGAGAGATTTGAGAGGAATATGTTTGATAAATTCAGTAGATAAATTTAGCAGATGCTTTGAATTCCCTTAGCTTGCATTTGATCTTTTATTTAGTGCCTTGTTAGAGCTCTGTTTTGTCCCCTCAATGATGTCTTCCTGTTGTGTGCTGTGATTTTGTGTCCCCCCCCCCCATGTCTAAATACCACATACTGATGCGTCTGTCTGTGTGTGTGTGCGGATGCAGTTAAATAACCGTTTGTTCGAGGAGCTGGCTATGGATGTGTATGATGAAGTGGACCGTAGAGAAAACGACGCAGGTAAGCCACAAACCCCCATCTGTTCCTTTCCCAACTTTCCCTACTTCTCACTCTTTCCCTAATGTAGTTATGGAGCGTTCCGAAGGCGTGGGGACAATTGTGTCCGTGTCCCTAGAGACGCAGTGATCTGTGTGTTGTATAAACACTGGCTATAGAAGGACTAAAGCAGTGCAGTCAGCTTGTAGAGAAGGGAGGGAGAGAGACGCCAAATGGAAAGGAGGGTGAAAGGGAGCGAGAGCAAGGGAGTGCCGCAGGAATTCTCTCCTCCTCCTCTCTCTCTCTCGCTCTCTCTCTGCTCCCGTTCCTGGTTGTTGAGGAGATGAGGTAGCATGCTGGGGTGGCAGACTGGGATTCTGATGGTAAGCAGGGCTGAGAGCAAGGCAGGGGGCCAAACGCACACATAAACACAAACCGAACGGGAGGGGTAGATGCGAACTCTCTGAAACCTTGGAGTCTGTTTGTATATATTTGTCTTGTTTATATATCTTCATTCTGTTTCTCTCAGTGTGGCTGACAACTCAGAACCACAGTACGCTTGTGACTGAACGGAGCGCCGTCCCCTTCTTACCCGTCAACCCTGAATACTCAGCGACACGCAACCAGGTAACGCACAGCATTTTAGAGAATGTGTGTAAAAGTATGTTTGAGAGGAGGCTCTCCGCTCCTGCTGCCCCCTTGCGTAAGTGCCTGTTACTTCCATGCGGGCCTGTTTTTGATGGAGGCACAAAGGGGAGATGATATCTGGGGTGCAGACGACATGGGGCTAAAAATAGACATTTTGTGGTTGTGCAAACGTCTGAGGCTCAGGTTTGGCCGGCAAACCAACAAATGGATGTTTTCCAGCTGCGTAACTGCTGCAGACGCACAGCAGTTCCCTCCCCCTCAGCGTTTCCACTGGCATCCTCGCATGACCCTCTCTGTACCACTGCTTGAAATAGTTCTTTTATACAGCGAGACCACTAAGTACGTTTACTCAAGGGCACGTTTCCTGCAGGCTGATTGGCCAGGCTGAGAATTTCCTGTTCTTTTGCGTATACATGAGGATTTGAGACATGGAAAGAGATGATGGGAGGAGGGACACGCACACCCAGTGGTCAAGAGTCGGAACGCTGAACTGTAGATGTGGCAGTGTTTTCCAGTATTTAACATGTCCAAGTCGCCCTCTACCAGAATGGACAGTTCTGTAATGACAGGCCTATTGCTGAGCGATTAAGTGCTTAAATAAAACATACTTTAGGAAACTTGCAAATTTGAAACCTGCAGAGCTCCACAGAAAAGCCCTCTTGTAAATGGTTTCCTATACAGAAATCATTCATAAAAACTGACACATCCCCTACATCTTTTATGCGATGTTTTATGAAAAATTGAGGCTAATTTTAAATATTTAAAAAGTGTGTAGTACTCTTTAGTCTAGTACACATTTTGCAAAGTTTCGGTCTATTCTTCGGAATTTCAGCATAAAAGTGTAAAAATGTGGCATTCAGGAGATTTAATATGGGTCTTTTTATAATCAATTATTTGTTTTTAAAAACATATTAGTGATTTTATGCTATCACTCAAAATTTTAGGATTTTACATTTCAGTTGACATCAAGACTGAATTTACTTGATTACAGTAAAATCAGTAATACTGTAGAATATTAAAATAACTGTTTTCTGCTTGAATACATTTTAAAATGTAATTTTTAATATTTTAAGTTTGTTCCTATGATGGCAAAGCTTGTTTCAAAATGCTTAATATTTTTGTGGAAATGGTGATTTTCTTTTTGTTGTTGTTGTTGTGCAAAAAATTTTAAAAGAGGAGAAAGTAAAAAAATTTCATTCAAAAAGATAATTTCATAACAATGTATCTTTGTCAATTTTGATTAGTTTAATTTGAATTCAGTTTCATAAATAATAAGCAATTTATGTATATTTATTTGTGTGTGTGTGTACATGTATGTATGTATGTATGTATGTATGTGTGTATATATATATATATATATATATATGTGAGTAATAATATTATTATTATTTATTTAATTTTTTACATTATTATTATTTTTTTTGTTTCTAGGGGCGGCAGAAATTGGCTCGCTTTAATGCACGAGAATTTGCCACCCTCATTATCGACATTCTCAGTGATGCCAAGCAACGGCAGCATGGAAAGGGCTTCACGAGCCCCACAGGTGAGACGCCAACATTGCACTTCTCAATCTTTGAGATTTTATGTGAATATCAATAACAAAATAGCTTCAGTAGAAGATGGATATTGCTAAGCCAGTGCGGCTTCTCAGTGTCTCCTCATATTAATGATGTTATCTTTCTTTTTTGTCATTATTGTTTTTCAGACCCGCTGGATCTGAGTCAGGCAGACGATGACCAGCACGATTATGACAGCGTAGCGTCTGATGAAGACACAGACAGTGAGCTAACTGCACAGAATAACAACAACACCCAGCGTAACAACCGGGCCAAGGTGAGCTCATCAAAGCCTTACTCGCTCACTGGGTGTTACCTGAGAGAAAAGATGGAAGGTTGAAGAACTGTGTTCATCAATGTAGATGTCCATCATTCTTAATGAATCCACTTGAGTTAAGAAGCATTTTGAAACCTTTGGTTTTAGCCAAGCTCAGATAATCCACTGCATCTTATGAGATGTATTGTACTTGTGTTGTTGATTAGGCCTTGGTAGATGTTGATCTTGGTTTTGCCAGACCAGCAAATTAGTATTTTCAGTAATACAGAAGCCAGTGTTGTCATGTCCCAGCATGCACTGCGGGAAGAGCAGCAGCCCTGCCTCATATTTGCAGAATGACATCATCCCCTTTTTCAAGGCTGTGATCAGTAAAGCTATTGTTCTGCAGCTGAAGACAGGATGCTGTGAATGAGCATGCTCAGTCCGCATACAGGAAGTGACATTGCTGAGTGTAGAAGAGCAAAATTAAACCCTGTTGAGGAATGTGGGGTTTAAAACCTTCTCCAGTAGCACTACTGTTTGTTATATTGTATGGTTACTCACTTTTATCTTGCGACTTTTTGTGCTTTTTGTATAAAAATATAATTTTATGACATCTATTCAGTACGCTTTATAAAATCTTAATATTAAAATCTTCATATTAATGGTAGGTTTATATACATATGGACATCAGTGATCAAAGAGTCAGTTTTCCAAGAGCTTTAACACACTGTTTTTGCATGTGAAATGATACAGCCTCTGATATTTGAGGATATATTAGAGATCTATGATGGGATCTTTTGATTTACATTCAAACTAGTTTTTTTTCTCTTTTTTTTAAGTCTCTAAAAAAATGTTGTAATGTGAAATAATTTTACGGGTTTAAAATAACTGTAAAATTAATATATTTGAATCTCATTTATTCCTGTTATGGCAAACTGAATTTTTAGCAACCAGTCTTGATGAAATAAAGTTTTAAATAAAGCATTTATTTCAAACAGTATTTTTGTTACATGTCAAAGGTTTTACTGTCATTTTGATATATTTAATCATACTGGCTGAATAAATGAATTAAACGAAATCTGACTGACTCCAAACTTTTGAATATTAGTGTAAATGCTACAGTAATTTAATGAAATACGTAATTGTGCATATCGTTTTGGAGAAAACTCTCTCTTCAAATCTGCTCCCTTTATTGTTTATTGTTCATTAACGGTATATTGTGATTTGATTGGTGGTTTGTGTTGTGTCAATCAGAGCATGGACTCGTCGGACCTGTCTGATGGGCCCATCACACTACAGGAGTATCTGGAGGTGAAGAAAGCACTGGCTTCCTCAGAGGCCAAAGTTCAGCAGCTCATGAAGGTCAACAATAACCTGAGTGAGGAGCTGCGGAGGCTTCAGAAGGAGGTACGCCCACCCACTGGATTAAAACTGGGATGATAACATACAGATCAAAATGAAATTCTGCCATAAACTAGAGCTCACCCAAACCATCAAACAGAGCAGGACAGTGTTAATATACACTACTGTTCAAAGGTTTGGGGTCAGAACGATTTTTAAAATGTTTTGCTTTTGTTTTGTTTATGCTCACCAAAGCTGAATTTATTTGATCAAAAACAAAGTAAAAACTCTAATACGGTCAAATATTATTACGATGTATAATAACTTGATGTGTTTTGTATTTGAATATATTTTATATCTGTAATAACAAAGAAAAAACGTTCAGCGGTCATTACTCCAGTCTTCAGTGTCCTTCAGAACCTTCAGAAATCATTATTATGTGCTTATTTGCTGCTCAAGAAACATTACCATCAATGCTGAAAACAGTTGGGCTGCTTAATATGTATTAGGGTGCATTTTTGATAATACTCTGATTAATATAATATATTTAAAACATCAGGTTTTATTTGAAATAGAGATCTTCTGTAACATGTTTTTACTGCCATATTTGGTCAATTTAATGCATATTTTGTAAGGAAATAAAAGTATTAATAAAAATAAAAAAATACTGAGCCCAAACTTTTAAATAAAAACATAGATATCTTATAACATGCACTTCCCACTGAGAATGAAGCCCTTCCTTGTTCAGTAAACCTTAAACTTCCTGTCCATCAGAACAACCCCGTTTTATCAGCCCCAGCATGACGTAACCGTCCACACTGCAACTGTTGTTTTCTTTGGTCCTTGTGTATGTGTGTGTGTGACTCCTGGTGATGCCCCTCCATCCCTTTAGATCACGCGGATGCAGACGGAGAACAGCGTGCTGCGGGGGGCCCAGGTTGGGGCTGGGGGCTCTCTGACCGGGGGTGGTGGCCCTGGGCTGTGGCCTGGTGGGATAAGGGGTACGGGCGGAGGGGTAGGTGGAGACTCCAGCCTAAACACATCCTCATCTGCTCCCATCCGCCGGGATAGACAAGCCTTCTCCATGTATGAGCCCGTGGGGACCACCCCCAAATCTCTCACCCCAGCCCTGGACCCCCTGACGGGCCGCCTGCAGCCTCTCAGCCCCGTAAGTGTGAGCATTAGTGGCCGGCCTGATCTTTTAACCTTCCTTTTTTTTTTTTGGTTGGGCTCTCTTTCTCCCTCTGCTTACCTGAGCCCACACTGGTGTGCTGCTGCTGCCTGGAGCACCTGCTTCCACTCTTACTCACTGCTCTCTACCGCCACCTTATGGCCAAACAGGAGCACTTCCTGCCCTGATAACACCTCTTTTTTCTAGATATTGGCTGTGTCTGAAAACTTAGTGTGCTACCCAAATGGACAGCATTTTTGAGCATCATGGGTTTCTTATACACCTGGTATCAAGTTCTGATTTTGAATGATTTGATCTTAAGTGGACTGTGCTGTTTGTTAATAGTACGCCTAAATTCACATAAATTCACAAATTACTCCAAAATTTATTTTTATTTTTAGTTCTGGTTATTTTTTTAACTTTTTAACTACTTAAAAAAATAAATAAAATTATTTATGTTTTATGTGTTTTCATAAATAATTTTTTTATTAGCATTATCAACATGCAGGAATATAATTTTGTGGGAGTATTTATTAGCTATCAACATGCAGAAA